>JAYXIM010018363.1:0-124071 GCA_037575425.1 Anastrepha fraterculus | reverse complement strand
TGTTTTAGTTTCCCACGTTGTTGGGAAAAAAATTTGTTTTGTCATTTTTGGCCGCGACTGATTTTATCTCTTTCGCTAAAAGTATTTGAATTCGAAAAATGAAAGAAAACCCGAAGATGTGCCACTTTTAAAAACTGTACGAGTATATCGAAATTTTCAATGCTAAATAAATTATTACTTTTTCGATTTTTTTTTTGGAAACCAATTCGTTATTATTATTAGCCCCTTTTTCAATTCATTACATTGCCTTTGTATGTATAACTTGCGATTAGGTTGACACTTGTGCCAATAGTACGCGTACTTTACAATTTTCCGGCATGGACATCTGCTTGTGCTCATGCATGTATGTATGTCTGTACATAGGTTAAATAACATTCGAGGGTAGTGCGTCACCAAGGGTCACTCAAGTACTGTTTCGGTCATGTCATAATGGCATTTAAAGTCATGTCACCGAAAACTATTGGATGATATGCACACACATGTATGTAGTGTAGGAAAGTATAGCAATTTATGAAAATGCAGTGAATGTGAATGTTTGAAATGCGGCCACACATAATTTGGTGAATGAGCTGCAAATTCTTAAGTGTTAAGTTCCAAGTGTTCAAATGATTACTACAAAACAACTCAAGTTCTCACATACTTGGCTACATATTGCATGTACATATGCCCTTACACATTTTCACAATCTTGCATACCCACACATACACACAGTTTGAAGCGTAAACGGCAATATCAAAAGGCACTACATGTAATTGCTGTAATATGAGGGTTGTTGCTTCTGGCAGATAAATTTTGTTCCCGCTGAAACATATGTGCGGGTTTTAGGTAGTTCGCCCAATTATTGAATTTCTGTGTTTATCTGTCTATACATGTATCATTTCATATTTATTTTAAAGAAAAAATTCCAAGTTTTCATTTAAGTATCATTAAAAAAATCTAAAGGCTCATAAGTTGGTTCTATATTTCTAAACAGAGATTTAAGAAAAACTGGAGTTTATTTTAATCATAGCCGAATCAGTAGCTGGTTTCTAGTCAGTTTTCTAGTCAGTCCATAAGTTCGTGCGTTTTTAAAGGTGTTTTTAAAATTAATAAAAAAGATGTTTAAAGTATTTATTAATCAATAACATATTTTCCTTCATTATTTACATTGTCTTCCCAACGTTTAGGCAAATTTTTACTTCAATGCTCAAAAAACTTTTTGTCCTTGGAGCCAAAATACGCTTCGATATCCCTTTTTATAGCTTCTTTTGAGGAGTAGTTCTTGTTACTCATATGGGATTGAAGTCCACGGAAAAGGTGATAATCCGGAGAGTATGGTGGATGCGGCGGAAGCTCGTTTAGCTTGCCTATTGTTTGCCTTGCGGTATGAGGCCTTGCGTTGTCGTGGTGAAACAAAACTTTGTGTCTATTCACTAAAGACGGTCGAATTTTGTAAGTGCCTCATTCAGTTTTGATAGCTGATGGGAATAATAATCAGCAGTTATCATCTAGTTTGGTTCCAGAAGTTCATAATAAACAATACCGGCCATATCCTATCACATAGGCAGGAGAATCTTCTTGGGGTGAAGGCCATCTCTAGGGGTCGGTTCTGGTGTTTCATCTTTATCTAACCATTGACGTTTGCAATGGATTATTGTAAAGGACCCATTTTTCATCACCAGTAACGATACGATTCAAAAAACTTTCATTTTCAAGCCGTTGCAGCAGCTGAGAACACCTATTCACTCTCTGCTGAAGGTTGGCGACGGAAAGTCTATGCGGAGCCCATTTTCCCAGCTTTGAAACCTTTTCCAACTGCACCAGGTGCCTGTGAACTGTTCCATGCGATGAATTTAATCTCTGAGCTATCATATCGACTGTGAAATTTGGCTCAGCTTCCACGAGTTCGAGCAAGGCGTCGGAGTTAAAGACTTCAGCACGACCAGCGCGCGGGGCATCCTCCACGTCACAGTTACCACTTCGGAATTTTGAAATCCACTTTTCCGCAGTCCTGACATTCACGATATCCTCTCCGTGAACAGTGTTTATTTCTGCAGCAGCATTTGTTGCATTTTTACCACTTTTATAAAAAAAATACAAAATGTGCCTCTTATACGCGTTCGAAGATTCCATTTTATTTTTTAACAACACGTGCTTCTATCAGCAATTAAAATCACTTGTTGAATGCGAAATATATCAAAGAAATTACAAATAGTTCCGTTATATTTCGCGAAGAATTTTTTTTATGCAAAAATCGTACAAAAGTGAAATTATGGGGAAAATACGCACGAACTTTTGGACTGAGCTGATAGTTTAGAACCGGGCTTAAGTTTCAGTGCAACACAATCTGATACTAAACTTGATCTCAAGTAAAATATAATCAAAAGAAATTTACGAATGTCTGTACACCTAAATAACAAACGACACCCAAATCCAATTATGTGAAAACGCATTCGATCGATAAAAAAAAATATCAAAACCCAACACGAATTTTGAGCCTCTTTAAACTGGCATTAAAATTTAATGGACTATAAATTTATACCCTGGGAATTTTTTTCAAAATTTTATTTAAAAGTTTGAAAATTTGGGAAATTGTTTTAATTTCTCAAAATTGTATGCAGTGTGAGCCTTGAAGTTATAGGGTTTTTGTTGTAGTATGAACTATAATTTTTTAAACAATAAAACAAATAAATAGTAAAAACTTTGCAATCTACATGTATAAGTATATATATATAATATTTATAGGATCCTCTAACTCCTAGTTCGAGCGTAGAGCTTAGACAACTCCTTTCCGACATCGAACACGGTTTTTTATAAGGGCTCTAAGTTCACTACATGTCGTATTAAAATACGGTTCATGGTCTGCCTACATTTCGTTCTGTCTGTTGGGAAGGGCTCCGTCGCAGCGACGTTGTCGTCACTCTTCCTCAGGAGATTTCAGTCGCCATATCGGGTTGATTAGCCTTCTCAGTGATTCGGTTTTAGCTATAGTTCGGTAGTGGCAATATGTCGCACTACTATTATTGAGAACACAGTGGATATAGAGTCTGTGTCAGAAAAAAGAAACGCCGATTATTCATGAAGTATATATAAATATATAATATATATATATATATATATATAATTTTTTTTACATGAAAGTATATACGAAACTACGAGTCGCAATTACTCAATAAGCCGTGTAGTCTCCATCGGTGTCGATTATAGCCTGGCATCTTCTCGGCATGCTTTGAACTAGCTTTTCTGCGTAACTCGTCGACAAACAGGACTAGATTTTGCGAACCTGGCGCACCGGTTGCTTTAAATCATGGACTGGCCTGAAGGCAAGATGTGTTTAAATAATTCCCCACACATTTTCAATGGGGTTGGGAACTAATTAATTCCGGATTTTTTTTAGAAAATCAAAGACAATTTTTTCATGGAACTAAATAACTATATTCTATAATGTTTTCCAATTCTTTTGAACATAGCCAAGTTGTGTTTAAGTTATTTTCAATGCATGTATGTGATACATGAAGCGCTTCTGCAATCTCAAGTGTTGTACTGTGACGATCCGAATAGATTATTGCTTTGTTTAGGGCGTCATCAACTTCAACTGAGTGAACTTTGAGTGAAGAACGAAATTGGGCAAACCAATTTTGACACTGCCGTTATTTTAAGGCCCCGTCACCATAAACAGTACATAACTTTTTATGAGCATACGATGCGGTTGTCCCTTTGCGCAAATAAAAAAGCAAAATATGACGAAAATATTACTTTTAATTTTCCAGTTTCCAGCGAATGCCAAACGAAAGCTATGCAACAAAATCAAATCAAAAAACTTGTTTTACTGATTGACAGCTGAATTGCCAACTATCGAATAACAAACTCCGTTTTACATTTGTACTACGTCTGGAAACCTAAAAATTCAACTGAAGCTATTTATGAGTGAAATCCGCAATTACTTAATTGCCAACCCAATATATTAGAGGATATTAAAATATAATGGAATCGTCTTAAAGTTGATTCTTGCTAAAGCATAGTACAGGGTAGGCCATTTAAAGCGGGCCCATTTGTTTCTGAAAAAAAACATTGAAAAAAACATTTTTTTTTGTGTTGATATGAAAAATCATTTATTTTGATTCAAGGAGATTTGTTCCAGCTAGTTTTTGAAAATGATATCCTTCAAATGTTTGCCTCTGGCCTTGATGGCCAAATGTGTCCTTTTTTCGGCGTTTTCCATCGTTTTGGCCAATATTTCGGCCGGTATGGCGGCGATTTTCGTCGGATATTGTTTTTAAGTTGAGTTAGAGTCCTTGGCTTGTTGATGTATACCTTGGATTTCAGATAACCCCACAAATAAAAGTCCGGTGGCGTCAAATCTGGTGATCTCGGTGGCCACGGAAAATCACCATTTTCCCATTTGGCATAATCAAGCCGTTTCGGGTAATCAGCCGGGTTTAATTTTTGTGCCATTTGAATTTTGTACGGAAACATTTTCAAATCGATGCGAATTATGCGCCTGAGTGTTGTCCTGGCGATGCCTAATTCCTGAGAACGACGATAACTCGATGTTCGCGGAGCCTCCTCAACACTGGCTCGTACAGCCTCGATATTTTCAGCAGAACGTCGTGTACGTTGTCTGGATGCGTGGCTGGTATTGCTGAGACTACCGTGGTTAATAAATTTTGCGTATAAACGCTGTAAAGTGCTTTTGGATGGCGCACTTTTAACTTTATTTTTTTTTTAAACGCACGTTGAGTTTTCACAATTGAGAAGTTATTTTGGATGTAAAGCTGAATTATTTCAGCGCGTTCTTTTGGAGTGTACTGCTCCATGGTAAAAATTGTCTTGGACTGACGCTTCCAACGCGCTATGTCATTAGTCGATCTGACGTTCCTGTCAAAAGTTATAGGGTTGCCAGATGGGCCCGCTTTAAATGGCCTACCCTGTACCTAATTGACTTTGGTACTAAAGAAAATATACCTAGTTTAACTTATTCTTAATTAAAAAACAAACAAACAAAAAATTTGAAACTTTTTTTTAACAAATAGTTGCTCGAATTTATTTCAACATATTTTATCGGAAAGTACAGGAAAATCCTATGGAAAACATTTATTTTGTTTTCTCTCGTACTGACAATTACACTTGACGAGGTTTGCCACACATGTGTAAGAAATTCCTAGAAATGGTTAAATGTTTTGGAGGCTAAATAAACCAGATATACGTAAGGTAGATATTTTTCTACTTTCTTTTACTAGTGGTAAAATAATAACAGTTTCTAAAGCATATATTTGTCAGAAAGAATGCCACCAGTATTATTCCACCAGTACCAGATTAAGACTAACTACCTACTTTTTTAAAATCGATACTACTTAAAAAATTTTTAACCGAAAGACAAATCACGACGGAAGCAATATTTGGGGGTGGGAGAGAAAGAAGACTTTTATAGATTTTATAATACACTCGAAGACTCGCCTTTGCCTCCCGAAAAGCGACCGCGAGCTAACAATAGCTTCAAAAAATTGTTATAATTGCAAATACCCAGACAGCGAACAAATACACAACATCCTCATTGCTAACGGTATTAATAAATGACACAAAACAAAAATCAGTAGTCCTACTCCAATTATTAATACAAGAATAACATTAAATTTAACATTTGTATGTTGCTTTATTATTTTCTTTATTTATTTCTTCTATGTAGTGAGGTTTTGATTGAGGAAATCTAGTAGGAAAGCAGAGGGTTTTCCAATAACAGGTGTTATTTGTGAATGGATTGCGCTATCGAGAGATGATTAATGATTTTTTATGGCCCTAATTGGATGGTATTGGTCTAGACAACATTTATTTTCAACAAGACGGTGCTACGTGCCACACAAGCAACAAAACCATTGATCTTGTACGGGAATAGTTTCCGGAACCGTGTTATCTCTCGAAGAGGTGATCACAATTGGGCCACGTGAAAGAGAAAGGTCTACGCCAACAGCCCAGGACTTCAAAGATAAAATTCGTGAGGCTATCGAGGACATAGAGGAGCCACTTTGCAATTGGGGTATGGAAAATTTCAAGAAAAGGATATTGTCCTGTAAGCGTGGTCGCGATGGTCATTTGCCTGATGTTATTTTGCACTATTAAGGGTATACATTCCTCTTTATAATGAAATAAACTTCCGATTATTTATATTAAAAAATAGCACTTTTCTTTGATATCAAAATAACACCTCTTATTAGATAACCCATTATATCCTTTGCCGGTCGATACTATTGCTTCACGTATTTTGCTGTTATGCTGTAAAATGTTCTTCCAATTTTCCCTTGGGGATTCCAGAGCATATTTACATGCACGTGAATGATGTTCTTGGAATTTAATCGGTTTGTTTTTTTGCTAAGTGTTTCCTACTTTACATCATGAGGAATAAAATATTGTGTGGAAACTTTTGGACAATGCAACAGTGCGAAGCAATTTAGTCTCCGAGTCTTTGCGCCATGTATAATTCATTTAGATTGATTCAACATTTTATTCTGTCTTACATATTTCAACATACAATATTCCGCACTTTCGTTTCTTTATATGTCTTTCTTCTTGAATAAAGCGTGCTCTGAGCAACAGAAACTATTCTTTAAATTACTTAAAAAGCCAAAACTATAATATTCTACTGGTAATGTGTTTGGTAGCACCTGGGTTCGAAAAGCCATGCATGAAACACCAAATGATAGAAAAAGTTGTTTCTAGTAGCAGTCGGCCCTCGGCAGACAATGGCAAACCTCTGAGTGTATTTCTGCCATGAAGGAAAAGCTGCTCATAAAAAGCCATCTGTCGTTCAGAGGTGGCGCACAGAGTGACGGAAACGGGCTCGCTGCCTCAAAAATGTGTAGCTCTGTTATCTTAAGTGATAATTAGTGGAGTATTTGTAATTAGTAGAGTATGTTATTGAATATATGGACTTTTTAATGCTTGTTTAATTAAATGTTAATTTCGTTAAAATGTGTTATCAAAAAGGTTTGAAAATTGAAAAGCAACAATTTTTAAATAAAAAATAAAATTATGAAATAGTGAGTATTTATGAAGACAATCATTCATTGTTTCTGTTATTACGCAAATGGATGTAGGGCAGATCGCCTCCGCGTGGTGCACCCTGGGTAACGCCAAATGACCTGCAGCCTTAACGGCCATTAAACCTGAACGGTGACGATCCAGCATTCTCTTTGGCTACGCTTACATTTTATGGACCTGAACTTTGATTCCTTAGCTGGTGGTTGCGGCATTCTGCCACCTGAGTACGTTGGGGTGAAACTCAAGCGAAATGGCTGGTGGGCCAATGCCGTGACTACTCCCGTCCCGTTAAAACCCTGGCAGGCCTCGGAGTACGTTCCAAACTTGTCGCCATTGGGTTGGTCCGGTTGAGATGACTCTCGCTTTGCATCCGATCTGGCTCTGAACGCATGCCTCATAAAGGTATACGTGAACCCTAGCACGGCCTCCCGGCCTCGGCACAGATAACCGTGGGATCTCTTAGCGACGACTACACGTTCGAGTTTTCGCATAGCCACTAAAGTCCTGGAACGCTACGGCGTCCAAAATGCTTCACAGGTACCTGAGAAGTATTTACGGACGCTTGAGTGGGCCAGGACGGTACTCAATGGGACAGAGAAAAGCCGGGCGGAAAAGGAGGATGCGGTAGCACCGTCAGCAGAACCGGCAACGCTCCCAAGAAGAGGAAATTCTCCGGCCGAAGAAACCGAGGACTGGGGGTGGTCCACCGAAATCTTTTAGCGAAGTCGCAAAGAGGGCGGGATCCATCACTCTGGGGATGGTCGACAACAGCAGGTGGCGCCATTTCCAGGGATGAGTGGAAAATAGTGGCATCCGCCGTCTCTGTGGTCTTTATGAAGGTGGGAAAACCCTGGACCTCCACCATGATGTGAGAGTGCCGGGTGGCACCACGGTACCTTTAAGCGTATTGTGTGCGCCGCTGAGCGGTCGGCCACAATGTACAGGGTGGCAGTAGCTCCGGGGGGGTGAAGTCTGGAAGGGAGCCATGCTAGAAGCTGTGGGCAAAAAGGACCTACCTCTTCGTCCGCGCCCGGGTCTGGCTCCCCTCAGAGCCCTCTGCTCCAGAGGATATGAAGGAAATCCTCCGCTATTGCAACCCCAAACTTCCCACGCACAACTGGAAAGTAGTCAAGGTGGAGAAGTCCAAAGGACATTTTCGGCAAGCGCTGATTCTGCTAAATGCAGAGTTCCTCGGGCCTCTCGCTGAAACTAAAGGGATCATCACTTATGGTTTCGAGAAGGTAGTCCTGAAGATTCACCAGACCGATGACAGGAGTGATGTCTCTGCAACTTCGGTAGTGCTGGGAGGGGATAGGCCAACGGTAGAGGAAGCTCCCGTGGAGATGGATGCGGAATCTGTCATGTCGGATGGGGGCAGTGCTGACGATGCCCGCTCTCCAGCGGGGTCAGTCTTCAGTATCGAGCAACTGTTCGACAGGGCGGAGGAGGAGGGGCCTCTGTGCCAAGCAATCAAAAAGGGCAAAAAGGATCAAACAAATTGTGTTTGCTTGTAATTTAGATTAATCAAACATTTTAAAAAGATAAGTAAAAAGTCAGCGGCAGACAGCGCTAAACTTCGAAAGTCTAATTGAATACAATAATAATAATAATAAGCAATTGCGTGACTTTTACAGTTCAAAAAATATATATCCAAAATACTACATATTCAGAGAAAATGAGAGAGCCCCCTCTTAATTTCGACTTTTTCCATATTAATTCTGCTGCCTTTATCTCTTTTTGTAACTGAAATATAAACTGTAAATTTTAAAGCTGAGATTCAAATATGCTCAGAATATTTTCACCTACTTTCAGTTTTTCGTTTTATTAAAATTTTAACTTTTTGCCTACGCAATCCAAAATGTGTGCAACAAACTTTACAACGATGCACTTAATTATTTATTTATACTACTACTTCATATTTTCTTCAGCAATCAATCGTCTTCTGTCAAAAAGTAAGCCTGCACTCCAAAGCAATCTCTCTGAGCAGCGCAGCGAAATATGCAACAAATTTGTATGGCAAGCACGCACACATTCCTTTCTAATTTTAAAACTTTTTTCTTCAATTTTCTATTTAGTATACGTGTGTATGTATATACATATGTAAGCCCATTCAAGGCTATCCACGTTTCAAAGGAAGCACAAAGGCACAATCGGCTGCTAGAGAAAGAGGTGTAAAAATGCGTACCGTAAAAGCAAACGGAGATATTTGCAAACAAAGCAAATGTATACAAAATAACATAAAAATAAATAAAAAAGAAATATGCGCATGAAAAGGACTAAAGCGGTAAATTTGTGGCTTCGCACATAAATGATGCTTTCAATATTTTGCATTTGCGCTCACAATGTGGTCGCTGGAAATGACTAAAAAAGGAAAGTGGCAATTTCCTTAGAGGGAAATCAGAGGCGGGTGAAGCAAAAAGGCCAGAATGGCTGAATGTGTGTAGGTGTATATATACTTAAGTGTCACTGTAACCCTTTTCATTTGAATACATTCAGTAGGAAGATTGTGTTCGTATGCATATATTTTTTCATTATTTTTTCTTATTTTTGTGATTACGACTTTGTGGGCATTTTTAGGCAATGTGAATGCTCTATGGAATACTTGCATATATTACACATATTAATCACATTTATTTTTCAAAGAGTGTTGCTGAAGTACACAGAAGTAGTAAAAAGTTCACCAAAAAGATTAAAAAACTGACAAAGTGAGCAAAGTTGAAAGAATTCTGTGTGACCCAAATGCCAAATTCCTGAAGGTCATGCTCACGGGCGCACACACAGTTTTATGCTTTAACTGAAGACAGAATGGATCAAATTATAATAACTCTATGCTACTTTAAATTGTAATAATTTTTGTTTTGCACATTTTATAGTAAGTTTCCTGTTAGACTTGTGGACATGACGCTTGGTTTTTGGGCCACAGTAGCCAAAAGGTTTGACTTCAAGTTTGATGCCCACTCGGCAATAAATGGCAAATCTTCGCATGTTTTCCTATGAATCTACTTCTGCTGAACAAGGGTGGAAAATTGCTTTTTACGATATAATCAAGGCGCATACCATTAAATGGAGAAGGAATGTAGGCGCCAATTCAAAAATACTTTGAATTTTTTACATTTCAAAACGTGCAAATGTGGGAAATGTTTTGCGAGCTTATTTATTTCGAATCTAGATTTGTGTTTGATTGCATCGATGTGTGCATCTCTACAGGATCAGAAAGTTTAGCTGTCTTATTTTAGAATGCTCTCCATTGAAATTAGAACAAAGTAGAAATGCCAAACATAAGAAACTACAGTAGGACGTGGCGCAGAATGTTTTTTGTTTTTTTAATAAAATGCTTAGCATTCAATGAGCAATAATTGTTTTACTTATGTATGGGGGGTGAATTTGTACAAATACAGGGTAGTCTCTTTTTGGCGATGGTTTATGGATCTATATCAGTAATGTCTTGCACACGATATTCGCCTGAATGGCCGTAATAGTTAATGAACTGTTCGCATAAAATCGGTCCTTCACGCCACCCCACAAAGCTTAATGAAAGTGGCGAATTGAAATCGCTTCACGCGCAAAGATCGATGTGGCACTGTGCGTCACGCTGCCAAGTTCATGCCATTAATTTCTGGCAAACATGAATTCGTTTATCATACCTCCGTAGTGCTCACTGTTGTGTGATATGTCGTTTCCTGCAGCATTTTCAAAGAAAACTAAGCCAATGATGCCATCGCTCCAAAATCCACTCCAAACGGTTACACTGTGGGAATGCAGAGACCACGTGAGGGTTTTCCCATCACCAAATGTGGCAGTTTTGTTCGTTGATATACCCTTTGATATCCGTTTCGAGCAGCTCTAACAGATCAGGTGGTTATGTGTCATCAACTGCTGAGACAATTGGACTTTGTAAGTGAATATTCATGATGCGCAGGTATCATAATGCGCAGCATCATTAAGGGTGTTTTCAAGAATTTGTTTTTTACAATGAAAAAATTAAAAGCGATATTTAAATTTTTTTAGGCTTTTTTATATTAAACGTTTATTTTTACTTTTAATAATTCTACAAATGGCGCTGAAGTTGACCCTCCCGAAAAATTGGATCTGTGTTGTCCATTTTGGCTCTTCTATGTATCTGAAAAACAACAACCAAAAAAATTATTAATCAGTATGACTGTAGCTATGTCCCTATGTACTAGAATAAACAAAATACAAAATGGCACGGTTTTGGAGTGTCTAAAAATCGGGTGTTTTCAGTTTTTTAATTAAAAAATACGAAATAATTGAAATAATAATATGATTCTAGTACGGGCGATAGCCATTGATGTTGTGAACAAAATATTAAGCTTCAGACGATTCGGTTGAATAGTTTTTTTTTTTTTTTTGACCACACCGGGCCGATATAAATGAGTATAAAGTTTGAGGTACAGAAGCGCGCGGGCCGCTCTCTATCTAGATAATGGGCTGTAGAAGCTATAATATAGGGAACTTCCGCATGAAAATTTCGCAGTATAGTTTTAAGATACTATACTTTCGAAATATCGAAAACACTAAAAAAATCGATTTTTTTAAATTTATAGACTTCAATTTATTAACACTTCGACTTCACGGGTACATTCCTTGAGGTCATCATAAGTTTAACCAGAAATGCTTATCTCAAGAACAGTTTAGAGTAAGAATTAGTACAAACCTCGTCGTTTTTAATTTTCAGTCCACCACAAGTTGCGAAGCTGTAGCACTCACCATTGTCTAAAATATGATTTTCTGTACCTTTCTCAACAAAGTGGAGCAAAGTTGCTACTTCTTTATAATCTTGACCATACCATCCCTGTAATGCGCAAACTTTTTCCTTTATTCATAATCAGTAACTGCAATCAAATCGCAAAAGTTGTTAGTAGAGATAGTTTAAGCCTCCATATTGTGAATAATTTTTAGTCCGTGGTTAGAGTATTAGGCACGCCTAATGTATGAAAATTATGTGGCTTGCAAGAAAATAGGAATACAAATGATAAAGAAACGCAATGAAAGAAACAATAGGCCTCTTCTATTCCCCATTTCCCTGCTCGCTATCTCTAGATTAACTTGGCGAAAAATTTGCATGCGAAAGCAACAACAAAGTTATCGAGTAAGATTCGTCGCTAGCGAGTATGGCTATAGCTCATTAGATGCACTGCCTTACCAACACATATAATTTAAGGCCGCTCTCTTCCCGCGTTGCCAACATATGCTCATTTCTACCAGTTGCTTAATCTATTCGCCACTTGCTAAGTCTTGACGAAAGGAAGAGGCCCAATATAAAGGTAAGGGAATGGTAGGGAAGGATTTGTCGCGAAATACAACAGAGTTCAAATATATCGCGCCAAACGTGAGCACATTTAGGTAAATTTGATTGAGTTGGATGCATTTTTAACCCTTCTGCTATGTTAGGAAAAAATTACACATATAGTGTTTTGGGTCAATTTGACCCACTTATAAAAATGTCCACTAATAACACTATTTTATTGAAAGAATTCATTTTTTTTTTATTTGAATCAAGTTAAGTGTATGTTAATTGCAGAAAATAGTTGAGATATGTATGTTTTAACGGCGATTTTCACAAACTAAGCTGCTATGTTCCTTGCAAACAAATTTTTGGCACGTACTGCAAACAGTTGAATGTTTGTTCGAATTTTTTGTATGATGACAGAAGAAACATCGCTGTCGTTTTTTGGTGGATTCATTTCTGGAAGAAATATTAGAAGTAGACGCTTCTTCTGCAGATTTGGAGTTTTCTTGAATATTTTTTACTATATTCTTAGCAGCGATTCCTCGCGGCAGTCTCTCTCTGCGGACAATATTTGGTTCGATCATTTGCTTTCCCAGCTCTTCAAGAAAAAGTCTTCGCTTATAAAGCTTGTTGGAGTTCCATGAGGGATTTATCTCTGTCCATATTACGTATGCGTTACATGCCGAAATATCTAACATATTCGAAAAGAGGGCAACTGGCCAAAGTTTGGTCTGACGTTTACATGTATAGTTAGCAACCAGCTGATCAAGCGCATCCACACCACCTTTTGTTTCATTATAGTGAAGTATTATTTTAGGTTTTTTTCTGTCACCCTTATCAACAAGTGGAGAATGGTGAAGGGAGCTCAATGCTACAACAAATTTATATTTTTTTGGGATGTACGATACAATAGTTACATTATCCGTAAATAAAAATTGGCTTTCTAAAACGTTCTTTTTCTTCATGTCGACAATTTCTCGTGGCAAAAAAAGCTTATTTTTCCTCACTATACCGACTAAAGTAATGTTCCTGCGAAGTAGATGAACGGCGATATTGTACGTGGTAAAAAAGTTATCGCAAGTAATAGTGTGACCTCTGGGAAGGGGTTCTGATAGGGGTAGAACAACACGTTCACCTAAAAATATTTGTATAGAGACGGTTTATTTATACTGTATATAGGTTTGAGACATACAAAAAGCCAATTTATAAATGCATTACCTTGGTTCCTTTCCGGTTGCGTATTTCTTGCCCGTCCTAAATAAACTTCCATGTTCCAGACATACTTGCTTTTTGCATCACATAGAGCCCATATTTTTAAGCCGTATTTTGCGGGCTTCGATGGAATGTATTGCCTGAAGATGCAACGACCACGAAAAGGTACTAACTGCTCATCTATTGTTACATTTTCAAGTAAGTGATAATATGACCTGAGCTGCTGATTCCATTGATCCCAAATGTTTCTTATTGGTGCTAATTTATCACGCTGTCTTCTCTCATCCCTGTCTGCAGCGGAGTCAAAACGAAGGCATCGTGATATGTGCATACATCTTTCCAAACTCATCGTAGCCCGAAAAATTGGTCTGCCATTATTTTCATCCCATAAATGAATTAGACTTTCATTGTGCGATTTGTATACTCCTACTAAGATTTGCAATCCTATGTATGCTTCCAATTCTATAAGGTCTATAATTTTCCAATTGTCTCCAAAAAACTGCAATCCTTTGATGTTGCTCATTTCTACCACTATATTTTTTATACTTGAGGGCATGAAAATATAAAAAGAGGATTTTATATCTGTGACCATAGAAATAGCACGCTTTGAAGGGCAAGGACTTTGACATAAAATTTGATTTCGAGGAATTGTGCTCTCCTGAAATTGGAAGTGGCTGATCATGTCATATTATGCTCTTATCTTTCAATAAAATATTTGGCAAATTGACTTCTTCTGTCGCATTGCTACCTTCAAAAACGACATCTACTTCACTTTCACTGGATGAAGTATTTGAATCGTCCGTTTCATTTTCTGCGATAGGTACAAAGTCTTCATCGCTATCACTTTCGGCGAAAATATCCTCAGCATCAGAATTAATAATTTGGTGTATTTCTTCAATACTTAGTTTCTTTTCACAAATAAAATTATAAAATGTGTAACAGCAACATAAACATAGTAAATTAAATAACTTGACTTACTCTCTTCCTTTGGGACATTGTAGAAATATATTTAGCAATCACTTTCTTTATAAAAACTTTGATAAGCTCCTTACTGCGCGATAATAAATTACTAACTAAGCAAACAATCGACACTTACTCTTTGCACAGGTGCATAAAACGGGAGTTCCCCTTTTTCGAAAAGGCTATAAATTTATCGAGAATATACATGTAATAATATAATATACATCTAATTATATAATTACATATGAACATAGAGCTGTGCAAAATATGCTCGATCTCCGATAACTAGCTTTCTTTGTCTGCGTTTTTGATCGAGTGATGTAATAATAAACGGCAAAATGTTTCAAAATACTAGGTGGGTCAAATTGACCCAACAACGTAATAAGTGTAATGAAATTACATTTGGCATCCTCCAGCAACATAAAAAACAGATGTTATATTAATTTTCATATTTATCTATTCCTTTTACGAGTATTTTGATATTTTTTGGGGAAATATTTTTAATTTGTAAATATAATAACTTACCGAATTGTATTTAAAAAATAATCCTTGATGGAGGATAGATAGCTGTACGTAAGAGCTAAAAACTGGAGATATGACTTAAAATGAATGTAATTAAAATCGTAGTACAGTCAAGAACTCGCGCATTATATCTAAATTAGAATATAAATATATATGTAAAACCAAAGTGAATAGTCATCCAAGTGGCTATTGCTAAAATGGAGGGTGGATGTATAGGCAAGTTGCAAAAGCTCATTGGAATAGAGTTGAAGTGGGGTGTGACACTTTTCTTCTTCTATACTGATTTTACAGTCATACAAATATATAGGTATAATGTATACGTCAATTATGGCAAGTTTTTTTTTAAATTAGTATAAGCTAAAGCTCTTTTCTTCCGCTTTTTTCACCAGAAGTGAGAAATTTTCCGGCCACTGGTTGTGTAATTTTGCCTACTAACTTCACCACCGAGTTCAAAAAGCAATAAGTCAGAACTGAGAATTTTTCACTCAAGCTCAACGTCTAATTCAAGGGTTTTTATTTGCCTTCAAGTGCTCACTTTTTATAATAAGACAGCGTGAATATTACGAAGAAAGTCATCGAACTCATAGTTTTAACCCTTATGCAAATATCAAAGAAAACTCAACAAATTTGCATCAAAATTTAAAGTTTTTTAGTCAGAATCTTTACAAAAATTTTTTGTACACAGTTTGTGGCTCATTAAGTTTCGAATTAAAATTTATTTAAATTTTAAAAATTTAATTAAAAACTGGCTCAAAGCTCGCTTTGATTTTTGATAATTTTTTTTACAGTGCATTTCCTTCCATAAAACGAGTGCTCGATTTTTTTTATTGAGAAAATCTACAAGACCCCGGGTAAAACAGCGTTTTTAAAAATCAGCACAATTTATGGATCACTTCAAACATGCACTTTATTATGACAAGACCTAATGGGTTATAAAACTGTTTTCTAGAATTTTTTAAAAATAATTTAATGAAAATTTGGCAAATATAGACGAAAAAAATTATCAAAATTTAAGGCAGTTAAATTTTGTTATACCAGAATACAATATGTCATTTAACTGCATGATCGTAACTCAGATAAAAAAGTTTGAAATTTGTATGATAATGTTTGCGCCTTTTAAATTTTGTACAATTAACTTTAAATAAATAATCAAAAGTGCGAAAAATGCCGCGCTGCTATTATTTGTGAACATAGGTACGAGATTTTTTAAAAAGAGGGTGTCTGTAAAGTCGGTTTACTGACGATAGTTTAACGTGACAACGTCATAAGAAAATACTGATGTAATGGTTGCAATTTTCAAAACAAAATTTTAATTTTATTTGTTTGATAGATATTTTGTATGGATATAGAGAAGGAGGTAAATCGAATCGCAATGGAATAGGTCAAGTTACATTTACACAAACGTGAAAAATTACGAAACATTTATCAAATTCATGAAAGATATGTTCAATTTCGATTGTGCATCAGATGTTAATAAGTCAACAACACTAAGATTCACTATCATCGATTTGACTTTTTCAAGACACATTACACTCGAAACACTCCCTTTCATATTTCCTACTTTTCCTATCATCGTCCTAATCTCAACAGAGAAATGGTTCATTACCATGCACACAGGAAGAAGGCATATGCAAATAAAAATGTGTGAATTTATATACACATGCGCATATACATACATATATATGCTCACTCAAGTAGGACAGAGCCAGATGTCAAACGTTGCCGAACGCAGGGGCCGAATGTGCTCTTTGTCGATCTCTCCGCGCTTTCGCTTGCAATTCAAGCAAGGTAACAACGATTGAGCAAGATAACGACACATTTTTTCGTGCGTGCAGCCGGCTAAATCGAATTATCAGACGTTGTCACGTCAAAAAATAAGGTGAATTTTCAAATTTCGCGGGCTACGTACATTCGACTTTCGATTATTGTTTTGTTTCATGTAGGTACAATCGTTTCGAAGATATGTTCATGGTTTTAGCAATGCTAAAGTTTGTTTGTGAGAGGCATAAATAAGTGTTTTGCGTGTTCGACGATTTTCTGCTATCAACTCTTGGCTCTCCTGGACGCTTTCACTTAGACGATTGAGTTTTGGTTTCGATGTCATAACCATATTCCCATGTTCGTCACAGTTATGACCCTTTTAAACAAATCTGGTTCATTGTTGACGTCATTCAACACTTCCTGAGCGATGGTCATGTGACAATGTTTTTTGTCAAAATTCAGCCTTTTTCGAACGAACTTCGCTGCCACACGCTTCATGCCCAAAATTTCCGAAAATTCGATTGCATGATAAGAGCTAACCGATATGCCGACATACTTAGCAACTTATCTAATTCTAATTCGACGATTCTCCGTAACAATTTTCTTCACTTTCTTAACATTTTCATCGGTTGTTGATGTGCTGGGGCGCGCGTCGACGTTCACATCTTCTCGACCTTCTGTGAAAAGCTTGTATCACATGTAAACATTTTTTTGACTCAGGGTACTCTTACCGTATGCCAACGATCAACATTTCAAGTGCTTTAATTCCATTTTTAACACAAAACTTTATCCAACTTGTTTGATTCATTTTTTTCGACAGCAGAAAATCGTCGAACACGCAAAACATTTGTCTTATTTATGCCTCTCACTAACAAACTATAGCATTGCTAAAACCGTGAACATATCTTCGAGAAGAGTGTACCAACCAAAAAAATAGAAAAATAATAGTAACCGAAAGTCGAATGTACGTAGCCCGCTGTATTTGAAAATTCACCTTATTTTTTTAACGAACCACGTATATGCTTCAAGCTTAGAATCGGGACGTTAAGAGTTCATTTTAAATGTTAAATGTAAATATAAAATTGGTTTCATATAGCGACCATTTCTCATTAAGTACTAGCAAGTATCCATATCCGTCAATCTTGGCAAGGTTATCGGAAGAATCCAGGTTTTTTCAAATGTAGCATTGAAGTGGTGATTGCAGAAAAAAATCATACTCAGACATTTATGAAGAGATCTAACGCTATCAGCAATATATCGGAAACGCCGCTACATGGACAATTTGTTTTTTACTCAATGGAAATTTCCACGGCTTGCTTGCTTGAAAATAATTTGACAATCAGTTCCTAATAAGAAAATGGTTTTCATCAATTTGAATACTCGCACATATGTCTGCCCATGGGAGTAGTAGCATCCATGTTATTGCCATTCTCCCCAGATATTACACATTTGCGCGGCCATACACATATGCAGACATCTACAGAAACCGGATATTTGGTTCCCCATCTTTTACGCCCACAAGCATATTTCTAGGAATATTTTGTGCTATTCACGTGAACATTTTTACTTCATCTGCTTTCTGCCACATATTTCCTTGATATTTCACTTATTTTTGTCTATTTTGAATGCAAATTTGCTAGAAGGCGGTGCCGACTGCTGTTGCTCCAAGCTTTCATAGCCTACTTGCTATTCGTTTTTTTTTCTTCCTTTCTTCATTTTCTTCAATGCCTAATGATAATTTGCGTCTACTTTGCTGGCATTCGACGTTTGTATTTTTCTTCGCCAAATTACTTCCTGACTACAAGCACATACATATGCATGCATCTACATATGCGGTAAACCATGAGTTTTAGATTACTCTACATACATCCATATGTATATTTAGTACACGTTAATATTGAGTGTATGTAAATATGCAGGACATACATAGACTGTTGTTCTGTCTATATTGCTATTCAATTCAATGCTGCGTCGCTGACGCTTGAACTTTATTGGCAGTTGTCTGCTGATGAGGCAGGATATGTTCGCATGAAAACGATTGGGTTGCAATAATGTGGTCCAATATATATTTCTATAAATGTATGTATGTATATCCTTATGCGGATATATTTAAGTTGAAATATACATATATTTTTTACTTACATATCGGCGTCAACGTATGAGTGGATTGGTGCATGTATGCGTACCATACATGCGAGCGCCTAATTTGCTGACTATTGATTAAGGTTGTTGATGAGTTGTTACATTTGTGAGTAAAAAGATTCAACTCCTCCAAACGAGTTTATGCGAATGTTATTGGGTTTTCGTTTGAAAAGTATGTACATACATATACATCCGTATGAGATTGGCTACATACATATGTATATGTATGTGTGCATTATAATTTTCCCAATGACCTTAGCCATTGTGAGTAATAAATCATATCTGCTTGGAATGTCAGTTTTTACAGACAATTCGTATGTCATTTGTAATCTGCCAAATTTGTATTTATTGTTGTCTGACTTAGCACTTTATAGTTTAGTATCGCCTCATTCAAATTGGACAGACGTCTGCAATTCTTAAATTACAACCATGACACATTTTTTGCTGATAATTTGTGAGAATAAATGTATTAAACTTAAGGACCTCGGAGCGATATGATGCTAACAAGCAAGGCATGCATTCAATTGAAGGGGTAATTCCATTCCATGTAAATTGACGATTTATTTTGGAAGTGTGCGGAACCGGGAACTCTGTTCAGAGTATTGATTTAATGAATTCTAAAATATGGACAAGAAATGTCTTACAAACTAATTCAAAATTGCGTGGGAAGAAGCTTCTTTCAAAATTAACGTTTTTAAGTATCTCTCGCGGGAGTGTCGTAACGTGTGACCTGGAAGAAGAAACTCATCGTTTCTCCAACAATAGTTTCAACGTTAACGAAACGACCTGGATTTAAATTTGGAGAAAGAATGTAGTATTTGCCAAAATTGTTGGGGCATATTTAATGCTGTTAGAACAACAACAATAAAATCGCAAGGAGGTATTTCCCAAAACTTTGTACGGGAACTATTTTTAGCTGTTGCAACAACTAAAACAGCAAACTGAATTCTTTTTTAAATTTTCACGGATTCATTGTTTTTCCATTCCCATGTTTCACGGGGTTAAATCATTCTAGAGTGTGCAGAAGAGAGAAGAACAAAACAATACATAAATCTGGCGCTGACATTGGAGATTAAAAATATATCAAGTCTCAAATGGAACTTTAACTGCATCGAATTTATAAAATTTTTAGATCAAAAATATAACTACCACCAATGTTTACTAATTATTTTAAAATAAAACTGCGAAGTGTGTGAAAAAGTATTCACCGTAAGGATGTTTTTATATGCAGATTTCAGATACAGGTATAAGTAATTCAATAATTATTGGTTTTTGTTCTAGTTTGAAAATTTAACTAAGCCATTAAGATTAAGGCACCCACGTCACTGTTGACACTTATAATTTCGAGGTTGTAAAAGACTTCGTTTATTTAGGAACCAGCATTAACACCGATAACAATGTCAGCCTTGAAATCCAACGTAGAATCTCTCTTGCCAACAAGTGCTACTTTGGACTAAGTAGGCAATTGAGTAGTAAAGTCCTCTCTCGACGAACAAAACTAACACTCTACAAGACTCTCATCATGCCCGTCCTAACGTATGGCGCAGAAGCGTGGACGATGACAACATCCGATGAAGCGACGCTTGGAGTGTTCGAGAGAAAGATTCTGCGCAAGATTTTTGGACCTTTGCACGTTGGCAACGGCGAATATCGCAGACGATGGAACGATGTGCTGTATGAGCTTTACGACGACATAGACATAGCGCAGCGAATAAAGATCCAGCGGCTACGTTGGCTGGGTCATGTCGTCCGAATGGATACAAACGCTCCGGCACTGAAAGTATTCGATGCGGTACCAGCTGGTGGTAGTAGAGGAAGAGGAAGGCCTCCTCTGCGTTGGAAAGATCAGGTGGAGAAGGACTTGGCTTCACTTGGTGTGTCCAATTGGCGCCGGTTAGCACGAGAAAGAAACGACTGGCGCGCTTTGTTAAACTCGGCCAAAATCGCGTAAGCAGTTATCGCGCCAATTAAGAAGAATTAAGATTAAGGCCAAGTAAGGTTGGTTGTTGTTGTTGTTGTTGTTGTAACAGTAAAGTTGGTCTCATCTCCATGTTTATGCAAGTAAAAAGTCAGCACATATTTGTGTTTGTTTGGTTCTAAAAGTTAAGAGCCAGCCCGAATAATTTTTTGTTGTTCCTCCTGAACCAATGGCTTCAATAGGAATTTTTAAGGTATTTTATTCCACTGCGGAAATTTAAAAGCCTATGCCGTAATTCCTTATTTATTATTTGAACCAAATCAAATTTCGCCAATTTCATATGTAAAAATAGATACTACTAAAACCGCTTTTTGAAGCAAGCTTTGGTGCCGTCTTGAGTAGTATTCTGGATCCATATTTATTTGTTCCTTTTATTAATGAGATTTGAGCATGCTTTCTTCAAGCAAAGTGTTTGCCTTAGGCAGATGACTTTAAAGGGTAATAAAGTCTGATCAGATTCGCGGTAATTTTTCCAATAGGGTTTCATCATGGAAGCACTTACGCCTCCACAACGTTTACAAATCGTATTACAAACTGTATTACGAAAATCAATGCTCTGTGAAAAGCGTTGAATAGGCACTAACGCCAACTTATGGTGCACATAAACGTCTTACCGAGCACACTATTCTGCAAACCATCGGCAAAAATTGAGAATAGTTTTATATTATGGGAGGAGATTCGACCAATTAAACCACGTAAAAGAGAGTTTTGCCGAAGACCCACAATAATCGATTCAACTTGGATTATTTTATGGTACTATTTCAGTGATTTTACGCGAAGACCTTGGTTTCAAGTCATATCCGCATTTTTGACGCGATGAGTCCCATTTTTGGTTTAATGGCTACGACAATAAGCACAATTCCCATTTTTGAGTTGAAGAACAACCCGAAGCCATTCCAGAACAGCCATTATGTCTATTGAAAACAACCGTTTGGTGTAGCCTATGAGGAGGAATCTCCGACCAATATTTCTCCAAAGACGAGGCTGAAACCAACATTAATAAATTAGTTCACAAGATACCGACCGAAGTCCTCCAACGAGTCATCCGAAATGGATGGTCGAATTCCGGTGCAGTTTAGGCTAACATTTGAAAGGGATTATCCTTAAAAAATAAATATCATGAATTGTTCTAGATAGAATAATAAAGCTTGCCAAATCAAATTTCGTTGTGTTAGTTCAATTTGAAATCCGATACCTTTAAATATATCACCCTTTAACAAGCTATAAGTAATATGCTCATGCTTACATTACTAAGGTCGAATTGGCAAATTATTTATAACTAGCTGGCAAACTTTATTGGAAGTGACAATCGACTTCTTAGCCAAATTTACGAACTATTTAAACAATTAAATAATAAATGATGTGATGTGAAGTGTGTGTCACTGGAAGCTACAACTTTACTCAATCTTTCAGGCAGCATACGGATACCTCCTACGAAAAATTCGAGTTCTTTTGACTTGATCCACTCATTGCGCCAGTTTGAGATGTTCTCGTAAGAAGTGAACCGCTCTCCAATACGGGCTGACTGTATTGATCGGCACAGATGGTAATCCGAAGGTGCAGTGGCTGGGGAATACGGCGGGTAGGGTAAGATTTCGGAATTCAGTCCTTTAAATATTTCTGGACCGATCTAGCAACGTGCGGCCTGGCGTTGTCATGCAGCAAAATCAGTTTGTCATGTCTACCGTCCCATTCCAGCCTTTTCCACTTTTCTTTGATAGCTCGATTCAACCACATTAGCTGCAGTCGGAAGCGATCACCAGTGATGGCGATCCCACCAGATGCACAACATTGCCTTTTAAGCATGAATATTATTTTTCGCTGCCGATGGACCTGGTTCACTGGATCACCTGGCAGGCTCCAACATTTTCGACGATTAGGGTTATCATAACACATCCATTTTTCATCGCCAGTGACGATGCGATGCAGAAAACCTTTTCTTTCTGTCGTTCATGAAGCATCTTACACGTCACCAAACCAAACTTTTGTTTGCAACAAGTAGCTTACGTTGACTGTTTCACCTTTTTTTAATCTCTATCTATGTTCATTACGTTATAAAAAATATAAATGTGCATGGATTGTATATTAAAGGCAATTCAATTCATTTTACACACTCGTTTGATTGATGCCATATTTGAGAAATGTCTCGTTTCTTCATATTGCCTCCAAGGCGAAATAATAACGGTGATGTAATAAGGCAGCCGTAGCCGAATGGGTTGGTGCGTGAAATAGCAATATAAAGAATTTTTTTTTCTTATAGCGGTCGCCCCTCGGTAGGCAATGGCAAAACCTCCGAGTGTATTTCTGCCATGAAAAAATTTCTCATACAAAATATCTGCCGTTCGAAGTCGGCTTGAAACTGTAGGTCCTTCCATTTGTGGAACAACATCAAGACGCACACCACAAGTAGGAGGAGGAGCTCGGCCAAACACCCTGAATGGGTGTACGCGCCAATTATATATATATGAATATGTAATAAGGCAGCTTTCTCTGACAATTTTCTAACATTTGGCTGCCCTCTATTTTCCAATGTTGCTTTTGTTTCTTTGGTACATGTACAGGTATTTAGAGGGCGATTCCGTTATGATTTTCAAAATTTGTAAAAGATTTGCAAAATATATTTCAAGTGTTTAAAGTCGAAATAATTTCTGGCACTATCAACTTTTTTACTTTCCCATTAATGTATTATAAAAACGCGTAAAGTTTTGAGGAGAACGCTCGAAGAACAATCTTTATAACTCTGTTAATTTGATGAAATAAAGTTTGTTTATTTGAACATTACAGACACTAAGCTCAAGTAATCCCATTATCGACTTTATTGATATGATAGTTTTCTGATAGTGTTCGAGAAATGCTGTAAATAGTAGCTTAAGAGTATAAAGTCTGCAAAGTTCGACCTATTTCTTCTTATAAAAACATTGCCAATAACAAAATTTCTAATAGCATTAAAGTGGGCGGTATAAGGCGAACCGAAATGTGTACCTTGTACAAGAGTACCTACCAACTATTTTAATATGTCGTACTGTAATTATTGTACAGCACTACTGTGTGTACATATTTACTTTAATCAAATTGAGGTGTACATACATATTACAAATATATTAGGTTTATTAAAGGGATTGTAAAGCACAATTTTGCGACTTTTACTCTCAATAATTTTAACAAAATATACGTTCTCTTTGCGAACTCTGAACTGCTATTTGTGTGATCACGACTGTACATACATTTTTCAAATCGCATTCTGACCAGTATATGCATACGGGTGTATGGGTATGAGCAACTAAAAATGCTCGAATATGGCATCGGGTACCACAGAGGCCGTCGAGTCATGTCGCAAGTCATTTTTCAATTAAATCAATTTAATCTCGTGAATACGCCTTACCCATTTATATACTGAAAGTGCACATATGTACATACATATATATATGAAAAATTATAAAAATTCTAGTGCCTGTGTATATTTTAGTACATAGGTTTACGTTACTTAGCAATAAAGCAGCAAAACCGAGCTCTCAATTCACGCACGCACACAAATCTTCTCCGAGTCTGGTTGATTTTAGTTTTGCAGGCTAGCAGCTACTTTCAATTTGCCACATTTATGCCTTGTGTTGTTTTATCTGCCACCACTAGCGAATAGCGAGCTGCTGCTGCTATGACTGTATGTATGTATGTATTATACATATGCATCTGTAGTATTGGTGACAATTGGCGATTAGCGAAGACTGGCCGGCTGTTGACGTCGCGGGTGTCGAGTGCGCGCTCACTCAATGCAAGCGAAAAGGTCACATTGAGTCAGTTCCATATCGCAAAGCGGTTGACGTTTCGAGACAAAATTACATATACATACAGTATATGTAAGAATATATAAGTACATACGCACGATTGATTCACTGAAGTGTTAACGTCAGCTTTCTCCTGCATTCTCCTACAGCTAGCAGCAAATTTTCCCCTAACGACAGTTAGAGAATTCTGCAGTTGCTGAATTATTATTATTATTTTTTTTTCTTGTTTTTTTTGTTTTTGGTGGTGACTTATTGGCTCTGCCGGCTGGTTGGTGCTGAGATCGGGAATGCGGCGTAAGAATTTTTAGAGCGCACGCGCGATACGTTTCGCTCCGCACAAAAGCCTACAAAAATTAATAACTTTGGGCGGATGATCGCGCTGCTGATCAGTCGTAAAGTCGAGCTCAATCAGACATGAAGCAGGCGCGTTGGTGGCATGATAATTATCAAAAAAAAATAAAAAATTAATTAAATAAAATATGAGGAAAATTAAACTGAAAAATATAGTGCGCATGTGAAATAGATTTTAATTTGTTTAATATTAATACTTTTGAAATTAAAATTTTTAACTTGGAAGTGTGTACATTTGAACAGCATTTGTACACATATTTCAGCATTTAACACAAATTATGCATAATTTGAGTAGTAATTGAACGACTCCTTGCCACATACATACCTTCAACTATATAAATTCGCTCCACTGCTCACGCGCAAAAACAAAAAAAAAAAAAACAACCGAGCGTTCGATTTATATGTACGTGCGGTGAGTTTAAATGGCGAACGACGTGCAGCGAACGTTGAACGAACTGTGTGGGGTTAAGACCTTAACAGAAAAACGCGCGATAGTCGTTATCGCCACAAGCTGTTGACGTTCGCAGTCTGGTCCAGCCGGTCTATCCAGGCACCGTCTGCTGCCTGAACGCACAGTTGGGCCTGCCGGTCAGTGCTGCGTTGGTGGTATCTCCTCTCACATACAGCTACACAAGTTATTTTTGGATTACGATAGAAGCGACCGTGGGGAGTTTACTAAAAATATTTTACACAAACGGATATGGCGGAGAAGTAGGATAGTCCTCGATGTATTTACAGATGTAGTATGTATGTACACATTCATACATACACAATCACATATCAATTTAAATTCATTGATTTCTGACAGTTGTGAAATGTCAAAGTAAGCACAAATTGTTTTTGTGAATAAATTGCAGAATTGGGAAACCGAAAAACTTTAATCTCCTGCATTTTGGGTGAGTAAAAAAATTGTAGAAATATATAATACATACATATAAATATATTTAAAACAAATTATAACGCGACTTTCTGAAATACGATAGGAATTGATTTCGCAACGATTTGCATTTCCAACTGGCAATCTGAAAAAATTTCGGCAAAAATCCTATTCTAACTGCTAAAATGCCTTAAATTAAATGGTTGTAAATAATCATTTCGATGAGAATTATAGAAACCTAAATTCAAAGTCCTAAAGCAACACTAAAACTTAAAAAGTATTAAAACGTCGGGCATAATCTATTAATGTTAAATACATAAATAATTAAAAGGAGCAAAAGCAAAGTTAATACAATATATTGTATTATAACCTCAAAACTATTAATAACAAATGTTTACGACTAACAACAAAAAAAAAAATACAGAATATAAAGACAAGGTACTCAATTATGCGAAAGTATACAGAAATAAAAAACAAAGTACTCAATTATGCGAAAGTTTTGATTTTTAAACAAAATGTGTAATTAAATGCGAAATCTGTTTGTGGCTATGAAAACCATCGCGATCTGAGTGCAAACTATTATAGAAAGACTGCAGCACTCAGCTTTTCCAATGCATTGCAAATAAAAGTTTATCAATGAAAATTTTATAAATCAGTAATGTAATCGCTTAGGCGCCAGAAGCACCAACAAAGAAGAAAATAGTAATAACTTAATTTTTATTTTAGGTTTATTGCTCAACATCTTCTGGATGAAGATGCATTTATTATTGTATTGAAAGAAGTGAGACCATATTTGGGGACTTTTCCATTCCAACTCTTCTCCAATTGACCACAGCATTGATGTTCTTAGTTAGAAGAGGTTAACAAAGAGTTCATTGGGAAAAGATGCTATCATCAGTTTAAGTCATAGCACTGTTTCCAAAGTCTTTGGTAAAACAAAATATAGGCATTTCACCAACCCATACCCTGTCTAATTTTTTCCAACTGAAATTCCTCAGAATGCAGCACAACAGATACGCTGAACAATTGGATTTGAATAAAGATTTCGATAAAACAAAATCGATAGGATTGCAGAATGCGATTGTGCAATTTGGTTCATTTTCGTTCTGATTCCAATAAAAATCGGCTATCCGTGTATTCCTGGTAGGCTTAATTTATTATTAACCCATTATAGCTAAGGAATAGAATGTGTGTGCCAATTTTATGTTTCCCAAAAAATCACTTTTGATGATAGAAGTGTTTAAGCTTAAAGGTCTGCATAAAAATGTTTCAAAATCTTATCAGTGGAATCAAATAAGAGAGTTTTTATGCTGGTTTCGCCATATAATGGAAGATTGGTTTAAGAGAAAATTGAATAACTTAATCAAATCTAGACTAATTTAGACTAATAAGAGCCCATTTGGAAGATAATTGCTCACTTTAAAAAAAAAAAATTTCGCGAATATCACTATTTCGATCATATAAATCATATTGATCATCAAATCATTCTTAGTCAGATAACCAGGTTTTCCACAGTATTTGTTTCACTTTTATTACACTTGTACACCAATAACTGCCTATTCCTGATCTCTAAAATCGGGTTTGCTGGGAAATCACTTTTTAGTTTTATTACAGACGAAAAACCAAATCAAATTTTGATATCGTCTTTGCCGGCAGTACTTTATAAAGTACACTAAACTATCGCGCATAACAAATGGCATATACCACCAACTTACTAAAAATCTGAGATATAATTAGGCGATTGATAAGTTGTCACAATCCCATATTGTCTTACATCCTAAAGTTTTTAGCGGCTAAATAAAGGTTTGGAGCACTCGAAATCGCAACCAGCTATTTCTTAACTGTATGAGAGCTTACAATAACTTCTCCGGTAGCACGTGAACCCCCTAAATGTGTTTTTAGCCATCTAAAATTTATGAAATACAACAATACAACACTTATGAGACCCCTGCGAATACCGCAAACATAATTACTGTAGTCACGTGGCACAAATTTTTATACAATTTTTACTTAAATCAACACTATACACTTTTCCATTATTTTATAAACTCACTTCGCTTAAAAGATGGCACTTTTTGTGCACAGTGACAGTAGAAAAATTTAATTTCTCGATCGGACTGATATTCAAACTCAAGAGTGCTCATTCAATAAGAAACGGTAATAGTTGTCCGTTAAAATTTTCAAAAATCGCTCCATTTTTCTAACGATTCGTTCAAGAATTCAGAATTGGAATTAGAATTTTAGAATTGGAATTAGAATTTCAGATTCGAATAAGCAGGTTGCTAGCTCGTCCATCCTGCTTGGTGATATATGAAAATTACCTACACCTCCAAGCGGGTTGACTATGCTGCCCTATGCTCGGCAATGAGTTAAAGGAAAACATATACTTATGTATATATTACATATTTTCCATTTTTCTGTCCTTTAAAAATGCAGCCGGTGAAAATGGGTTAAAACATGTGGAGCTGGGTAGGTAAACAAACTTAGTTGGTCCGTTTGCATTGACATTCTTATTTTTTTTGGTTTTATTTCATAGTCGGCGCCTGCTAATGTGATAAGCGTATATTCATATTTTAAAGTTTCTTTTCACTGTAATATTTGCTGCCATAACGCTCACAAGTGTACATATCTCTTCTTATTGCATTGAAATAAACAGTGCTGATATGAATAGCTCTTAAAATCTAACATGCGGAGTATATAATTAAAATTCATAAATATACAGACTTGCGTATAGACAATCCTCTGCCATGAAGCATTCATAATATACTCATTTGAACAATACTACAGTAAATATGTACATAAATAGGTACATGCGAACGGGGATAAAATATACCAAGAGTATTTAATTGACAAAAATTGAATGCAATAAAACTTGCGCTTGGCATTCAAAAATTCAACAGATAATTTCCTTATATACTCGTATAAGTATATACTCGTACTCACATACACGCTATACTCGTACAAGTACGGGATCAAATACTCTTATTTTATGAGTAACGGCATGCGTGTGTATATATATATTACACTATATAGGCCAGCTAATGCGATTAGGAAATATATTGTTTTACACAAAGTTGATTACATGTATGTACATATGTGAGTGTATACAAATCTACACATGTAATACATAAAAACATTTAAATACTTGAGCAAATAACAAAAACAAAGAATTTTAAAACTTCCAGAAGCAGTTGAAAGACTGCATTCTTTACTAAAATCAAATAAAAAAGTAACTTAACTAATAGCCACATACGAACAAAATTACGCCCTTTGCATTTAAAAGATGCGGAAGGCCAAACACATTTCTGTGAATTAGAACAGTTGGTGTAACCACGGCAAATTTAATATTTTGCTTGCTTCAAACGAACGATTTGTGAATTAGTTGTGTTGTGAAAGCCATTTGGCATGAGGCAGACATCACGAGAATCTTCGTACGAAACAAAAAAATTTTAAAGCAGTGAATTTGACGTGCTCATTAACCCAGTTTTTGAGCAAAACAAAAAAAACAACAACAAAATCCATAACGAAATCCAAATAAAAACATGAAAAGTGGAACTACTTACCATCGGTTAGAATAATTTATCACTAGTTTTACGCTGAATCTTCTGCTCGCTCAATTGGGATCAGGATTAAATATCCGATACGATATTGAATTATTAGCGAGTGTAGGTGCACGAACTTGGGGAGGCTAGAGGCACATCACGCGGTTCTGTGATTTAAATTTTTAATAAATATTTGATAATTTTAATTTCCGATCACAGTACACACAAAATTTTACACAAAACATGGTTTCATTAAAGCCCAGCAGAGTACTAGGAACGGTCGGCTAATTATTTAGTTTAATTATTCAAATTAAAAACAAATAAAAAAATAGAATCACAGTACACAGAAATAAGCATGGGCGAGTGACCATCCGTTTGGGTATTTTTTGTTCATTCTTTTAATGCGTCAAGTAATCGAGTGATTTTGTGCGTGAAAACTATGCAATGAATCAATGGGTTCGTAGCCTGTTGTTCTTCTTCTTTTATTAGGAATTCTTCTTTCTGTTATTTACAAAAATACAATATGCATGAATATTTAATACTGTGTTAATAAAGTAAACTATAAAATTAAGTAAAATGTATACAAATTTATTTAAATGGTTTTTTTGTATGTTTATGTGTTAAGTGAAATATTGGATACCCAACATTCATTCCATCTTCTGGACGATTGTCCTTGCGGTCTTATGGCGTTTGGCTTAACTTACATCGCCAAATTCGCTACCCTTTCAAAATCATTCCGTCATCATTTTCTCCGTTTTCTGGTGAAATATTGTAGTTTTTTAACATAACTTTTGCCCATTTCTAAGATGACATCCCAACTCCGCTGTGTCATAATCCGCTACTAAGCCCAGTTCTGTGGCATCAAACATTTTTTGAAAAGATGATAGTGGCTGGCTGCTACACTTTATCTTACACCTTGGAGATGATAAAACTTCCTTTATAAGCTGTCAGAGTTTCAGGCGTTTCGTTAAAGATGTGTACGGCCTGATGTTCTCTTTACGGAATACTTCATCTCGCCTACTCGCCAATTATGGCCGCTTCTGGTCGATCGTCAGCTTCAATCTGCTCAGTTGCTAACAGTAAATGTTCGAAATGGGTGTCTAACCGAAGGCAGTAGCTCATAATGGATGTTATTTTCCAATACTGCAAAATACACAGCGAAACCTCATTTGCCGTTAATTCGGTATTCACGATAGCTTGTGTCGGATTACTGCGATTTGACCTATTAGATTTAGATTAGATTAGATTTGCGGGGGGTTGGACAAGTGCAAGAACTCAGTCAAGAGACCATTGCACTACACCCGGATAGATTTCAGTAGAAAGAATAGAGATAGGAAAGGTAAAAAGGGGTGGTAAGACGGATAAATTAGTTTGAGGTCACTCTTACACAAATCTCTTGCATTCATTGATGAAGACTATGAACTTTATCCATAGTATAAGTATATCGCAACCCAATATCCTAAGACTGATTATGGAAAACGCCGGATAGGTACAGAGAAAATGCTCTGCAGTGTCGTCATTCTCAAGACAGAATAGGCATATCGGGCTGTCCACGACCCCCGTGGTAGCTATATGCTGACCACAGACGTTGTGCCCTGTGATTACACCCACCAGTACTCTCAGCTCCTTTCTGCTGAGTTTTAGGAGAAAAGTCGCTATTTTCCTGTTTGGTTCTTTCACAAAGCACTTGGCTACTACTACTACTTGGCACAAGTTCAACCGAGACCAACGTCCTCTATGGGTAGACCTCATGAAGTCGTCCATCCATAGTTGAATCGATGCGGAATTAACACCTAGAAAGGGTTCAGAACCTAGTGGCATACTTGCAGAGCCTTCATTAGCCAATTTAAAAGCTAAATCGTTCCCTGTAACACCCGATTGTCCACTGGCATCGAGAACAGTGTGCACCGCTCCGAAAACTGGTGGTATATCTGACAGTGGGCAGCGCTTTCTTCATTTCCCCGGACTCCGTTTAACTAGAGACTGTACGCCGCCTTCATCGCTTTCTTTGACTTATTATTTATTGCAAGTCACCAATCGTTACGTACCAACAAAGAGCCACAGGCACCTATTAGTTCCTAAAGGTTTATTTATGCCAACTCCTTTGGCTCATCTTCATTTCGTGGAAATATAAAAACTGCTCACAGTCGACTCTTTGCATGATTTGATCAAATTTTCGAAAATTTGTCTACCAAAATGGAATCGTTGAAGCCAGCGTTTTGCTTTTGACCGATACCACGACTTTTGATTTAATTATTTTTGACATTGTCGCCAGTTTTTATCAAAATTAATTCATTTGTAGGCTCGAGTATAATAAGAAGTAAACTGAAATTGGCGCGTTTGAGATTTTTGCATTTTTGTATAAAATCACGTCTTCGTTAGCAGTATGCCAGTTTTATTAGCAGGAATGTAGCAGTAACAGTAGCTGTACCAATAACTCCTCTGTGCAGTAATATTGATTATAACTAACAGAAGCGAACTCTTAAAAATTGTATTTACTGGTTGTTTTACCGAAGGGATGAGTGAGTGGCATGGTCAAATACTCATATAGTAAACAGCGCATATGTGTGTATGTCTGATGTATAACTGGTCCGCGTTTATTGGCAAATTTAATTTCTGTAGGAATATGAGTAATCAGGATGCTTGGGACTAAGTTTTTTCGTGTGTTTTGATTCGGTTGCCGCAAATATTTTAGTTTTATATATACATATATATGTATGCAAATATATAGAAGTGCATGAGCTATGATGACCTTGTATGGAAATATGGGTGTTTTGTAAGAGCTTGGGAATTTACAATGATAATACAAAGCAGAAAAATTGTGATTACGTTTTTTATTATAAACTGGTAGATAGTTGCATTTATTAATATGTCCGCCACGGCTACTAGTTATATGGTCAATTCGATCCGTCCAATTCTTGATTACTTTTTCCAATAAATCTGTGATTGAGCATATTGGCGGGGTTGATATGCCAAATTTTATGGTATCATTCAAAACAATAGAATATCGCCAAAAAGAATACTAAATAATATCTTTAACTTGGAAAACTTCCAATAACAAATATTTTTAATATACTAAATTTCTTAGCTACAACCATTTTTTTTATTGAGTGATATCTAAATTTGTAGGTACATTTTTAGACATTTTGATACGATTTTCTATGAAATTCATCATTTTCCATGCAATTCTCTTACATAAAAGAGCGTTTGGACTCAGGTAATCTCAGCTATGGGCTGTGGGCTTAGCAGACTGTGAACTTACATACAGATCTGTACAATAAACATAAACTTCATCATGAGATGCTTGCTTGTACGTTTGCCAGAGCCTCCAAAGTGGGGGCTGCTATTAGAAAAGCACTTTTTCTATCGTTTGATTTTTTACGTCCACACGTAGAATAGTCATAGAAGCCAGAACCATCTAAATAATACACCCGGCTATCGCTGTCGTTGCTTGTGGCTAAGTTGACTGGCAATAGGATTAGTGCGTTGACTGCTGCTTGGTCTTATTAGCTTTGCTTCCTAAAAGTATGCAATAACAAGGTAAATTGCGCAAAATTTTTAGGTGCCACTAGGAATGTCTATGGTTAGGTAAGTAATCCACTTTCTGTGCGTGCGTATATATGTATGTATATGGAAGCTATCGCATACGAAATTCATAGGTATTTATATACAAACAAGGCGCATATGTACATATGTATCACCCAATGACCATTTTGTACAACAATGGCTGCTAAGTATGTAATATTTACGAACATACTATATTGCGTGTATGTATGTATGTGTAAATAATAAGAAATTTGATTGTGCGCGTGTATTTCACTCCACTTAATTTTGCTTCATGTAAACTTAGAAGGCCATGTACGAGTATGGGGGTTTGCATAAGTGCATTTCCGTCATGCTCCTGCTACCCTCGCTCAATATAGCTACCAGCTATTAAAGGCAATTTGCATTTATTTCTTAATATAAAATTGTTGCTCCTCACTTGGATATTTTGCGAAATCTAACTTTTTTTGCATTATTTTCTCTCTTTTTCCCCCTGTTTCATGCATTTTTTCCAAACGAGCAATTTTCTTGAAAATTTTATAAATTCATAGCAGCGCTGCAAAAAAACAAAAATATAAAAAAAAAAAATTATATACCGGCGACGGTCTAACCGATTTTGAAATAATTTGTTTTACGTAGCTTCGAAAATGGAAAAATGAGAAAAAAATAAAATCGCGATAACACCGCAAATGTGGTTGGCTGAGAAGCCGGTAGCGCACTTTTGTCCTCTTGCGATATTTTTATTACCAAGCAGTGGGGTGGCAACAACAACTAAATAAAAAGGACAACAAAGCATCGACACCACCACCGGCACTTTGCCACTTTTCCACAAAAGCAGTTATTATTTCGTTAGGTGATTACATTACTTATGCATTTCCACAGCGCTATAGTCCGCTATGCTCGCCTACACATTTACATACATATACAGCAAAATATATTCCCGCATGAATGTGTGCATACACACAAGTAAGATGTAATCATGTGTGTATATGTTCACATAAGTGTACATATTTGTTCATAAACACATATACATACAGATATAGAGTTATGTGGAAGTTGTCCTTTCTGCTTTCCCCAGCGATTTACTCTTGTTAGGTTCCAAGTGTTGGGAATGTCAGTTATTGTTTGTAGTTTGGTTGCTGCTTTCACTTGATATGCAATTCATTTAAGTTTGTTTGTGTATAGGTTTGCACATGCATACGTTGATCAGTGTAACTTAGGTGGTTTGCTTGTTAGTCTTTGCTGTCACCAATCGTTGTTAACCCTGTCAACGGCTCGAAATCAAGTCATCACATTATTACATACAAATAAACAAACAAGCGGGCATTCATATGTGTTAGCTATGACAAATGTACTTGTAACTGTTGTACATATGTATGCATGTACAACCATTGGATTGAGAAACTATTAAAAGTTGCTTTCGATTCCTTAAACATTTAAGGACTTGCAAGTAACACAACAAGTCGCTTGTTGAATATGTATGTATATATTTAATAGCACATTATTTTATTTCGTTTCGTGAAAAAGAAAAGAGTTATAAAAGAACGCAGTGTAACTAGAAATAAATAAAGCAAAAAATTATCTGCAGAAAATATAAAAAATAGACAACTATTACGTTCCTAAATACTTGCCTTTTTGCACCTTAGAGCGCTGATAAAACACATGAGATATACAAAAGATTTTTTTCGTTCTCCGCCCATTTTCAAGCATTTCACGTCAAATCAAAAATTCAATAAGACAGCCATCATCATTTTTGTTTGACAACTACAAACAAACAACAAACGTAGTTCCTCTTCTTTTTGTTTGTTTGTAATGTAATGGAAAGGAGCCTGACGTCAGAATAGTCAAAATCTCGAAAAATAAAGTAAATGCAACTCTCTGGGAAATAGCCTCCTTCAGTATTCAATTCGCCTTATCAGCTACACATAATAGAATTCGCTGTGTCGTCAGGCTCCTTGAATAAAAAAACTAATGGATGGGAGATCACTTGCGGGGAAAGGGAAAACAACCAAGCAAAAGAAATTATACACATAATATCTATACGGCGGCCGCCGTAGCCGAATAGATTGGTGCGTGACTACCATTCGGAGTACAGAGAGAACGTAGGTTCGAAGCTCGGTGAAACACCAAAACGAAGAAAACGTTTTTCTAATAGCGGTCGCCCCCTCGGTAGGCAATGCCAAGCCTCGGAGTGTATTTCTGCCATGAAAAAGCTCCTCATAAACAAATTATATATTATCTGCCGTTCGGAGTCGGCAAACACCCAGAAAGTGTGTACGCGCCAATTATATATATATATATATAGTGTATATGATATTAGGGTGGTGTGTTAGCAGGCAGATTGGGAACTAATATTTATTATATGTATATATACATATATATATTTATTATACATATATCTTAATTCTACAAATCTTATTCATAAGCGCAGTCGCAAACAACTCATATGCTCATGTGTTGTTTAGTTATATGACTCTGCGACTCACTCGTCTCTTCGGCAAATCTTTTTACAAATACAGTTTTTTTTTACAATTTCGCTGGATATATGCACTATACTTGTCCGTTCTATTCCGTCTAGCGTACAAAAAAGTTATTGGTACAGCTGTTACTGTTACATTCTCTGCTACTAAAACTGGTATGGTGCCAATGAACCCATAAATTTGCACCACGCAAACATATTTAATACGCCTAAAGAAGTTTTCACTTAAACAACGTTTTCTTAACTTCGCTCTAGGTAAATGGTTATTTTGAAAAAAAAGTTAAGCCTATCTACCTTTAATACTCTATTCGTATTGAAGGCGTTTTTACCTGTCTTTCACAGAAAATATAGACAAGCCTCTGAAAGGAATTTGACACAAGAATTTTAGAAAACTTCTGCCTTTTATCACTTGAAAGTCTATTAGAACTCACTCCAACATTATAAATGTATCACTTATTTCTAAGTTATTGCTATAACACATTCTTTTCAAATTTATTTACATTTAATACTCTATTTAAAGATGTTAGAAAATTGTATATCGGACTTCGAAAATTTCATGAAGGTCTTTCAAAGAAATGGTTGCACAAGAATAGGATAATTCTGCATTTTATCACTTGGAAGTCTATTCAAACTTAAGTCAACATTAAAAAACTGTATGAAAGAAATATTCCTCATTCAAATCTTAATAAAAATATATATTCAAACTATCCACTACAATTGTTAGTATAAAATAGTTACAGAACGTCGATTAGTTGAATCGTTTTCAGACCATTTTTCAGGTTTTAAATCAATCTAGCAATCTTGTTTCTCTCTCCTTCTTAATTGGCCCGTTAACCGCCTCAGCGATTTTGGCCGAGCTTAGTGCGGCAGTCGTTTCTTTCTCGTGCTTACCGGTGCCGGTTGAACACACCAAGTCCTTCTCCACCTGATCTTGCCAACACAGAGGTTCCGCATCGATCGGCTATTTTCCACCAGAATGAATTTTTTTCGTTTTTGCAGATCTTAGTTCTAAGACATGACCTATCTTTTAGGGGGTGGGTATAAATAGATTTACAACATTAAAATGCATTTAGTTTTATTTAGCAATCAAAAAAGAAAAATATGCTTACAGACTGTTCGGCAAGTATACGAGTATAAAAACTGAATAACAAAAACAACTGAATAAACATTATCAGAAGGACCTAGCGAGGAAGATTCTTAAAAGCAAAGTTAGAAGAAGGGAAATCAAATTCTGAGGGTAAATAATAAGCATACAGATGAGATAGGCCCTGATTTAATTATGTTGCTTGCAAGTTAAGAAACCACGTAAACTCGTTGAAGTTCACTGGTGTTTGCATAATTTATTGGAAGCCATCAGTTCAATGACAAACCTACAGCTGAACATAGTTATTCTGAATTTCTATTTTCAACTGACTTCAACTTATAATATGTCAGATTAGTGCTCCTAGCTTCACTTTTATCAGAATTCCTACAACATAATGTGAACCTGTATTAAATATAAGCGTAAATATTTCAGCGAGAGAAGTACAGTGTTAAATATTTATTGACACATTTTTTCTCAGATGGACTTCAAAGAAAGATTTATCTATAAAAGAAATAGACTTCAAACTTCGTGTGAAAAAAAATCAAGTTTGAAAGGAAAGTCCTCTACAAAGCAGTATACTTAATTAAAAAATTTAATTGTGGGTTGATTGAAAAATTCGTAGCGTAAATTAGCCAGCGAAAAGACTATTAAATTTGTACTACAGCTATGTGAAATATCATGTGTTTATGAGTTTGTATGCACCACAAATTTAAAAAACATGTTTATATAATCCTGCAGTAGCGGGTGTTGCAGTCTTGCTTCTCACCATGGCAGATAGCTTCCCACCAAGCACGCACAGCTCTACTATAAGAATCAATTCCGACTATTGTGCCCATATTCTTCAAATGAGAAGTGCTGGTCAGACTATATATAATGGATTACCGGAAAAGTCATCCTAGATCTTTAAACAGTTATAGTTTTGAAAATTACTTTTATTCAATTTAAAGTAAAAATGTGTGAAAATAATACAAAATTAAGAATCAATTTACTTCTGCTCGATATGACAACATTTTGCCTTGACTTTGGCCTTGAAACGGTCCAGAAACGAATCGCAAGCTGCCCGAATGTGACTTGGAGGTATTTTGGCTTACTCGCGGACAGTAGCTTTTTTCAGCGCCTCGAAACTGGTGAATCTTTTAGTTCGGATCTTGCTCTTCAAAATGGCCTGAAGAGAATAATCCATTGGATTCGCGTTTAGTGAGTTTGAGAGCCATTGCATGGACGTTATGAAGTTCGGAACGTTGCCATTCTTGGTTCACTCGAGCTTTGTGAGACGGTTTCGAGTCCTATTGAAATGTTTGTCTGCCCACAGCTTCAAAGCAACCTCCAGAATACTTTCCCGATAATATTCCGCATTTACCTTAAAGCCAGGTTCGATGAACACGTTTCCAGATCGCCCATCTGCGGTTACAGCGGCCCAAGCCATTAACTGTGGCGGGTGCTGTCTCTTGGTGGCCAATCGATGACTCAAATTTTTGTATGAACGGGCGGTTAAATAAACCTTGCTGTTTTTGGAGTTTACGAATAGCTTAATTTGAAAATTTTTTTTTGTTAGCAAACACAATGTTCGGAAATTGACTTCTTTCGGCCAAGCGAAGCAACTCCTTCGCTCTCTCAAGTCTGCCTTACTATATCTGCTGCTTCGCTCAAGACGCTTCTTCACTTTTTGAACCATTTCACGTGACGTTGCAGTCCTTTGATGACCACCTCCATGACGTTTGGTGATGCTACCAGTATCATTGTAACGAGTAATGGTGCGATAAACAAAAACTTTATTTACTTTAAGCTGCTCGAGCTCACGAACAATCGCTGGTTATGATTTCCCAGCCAAATATAATGCAATCACACTATTACGTTTGAAATCCATTACTTTATTTTTTATTTTTATATTTATTATTTTCCGCGTTTACTCTCGGCAAAATGTTTCCGCGCGCTTGTTAACAATACCCTCGTTCATCCAATTAGCAGACACGGGCATCAGCTGCGTAAGCTGTCTGAAGTTGGTTTCACTCCGAGTTCCGTTCCCTGCATTATTTATGTAATTTCTGATTAATGTGGCTAGACGGCATGATGTCCAAAACTAAACCGTTTTGGAAATATTCGATAATAAAGACTATTTTAAAACAATATATTTCTTTTCTGAAGGTTGGTTAAAAGGTAATACCAACTAAAATCTGAAAATTAGCTAAATAACTGTTATGCCCTTCTAGCTATAGGGTATACTATTTTATGAATCAAGGGAAGAGGGTATACTATTTTATGAATCAAGTAACTGAATAGACTCAGCAAATAATCCGATGTAAAGAAACATCGATTGCAAACTCTCACCTATTTTGTAACTGGCGTAACTCAAACAATCGAAATGAGTCGGGTGCACATTTTTTTGGGGTTGGGAGATCTCTATGTGTGTATGCCTCACTGTTTTTAAATCGGTATTTCCTGGTCACCCTGCATATATGTATATATACATATATATGGCAGGGTAATGGTCCAGTATTTGAATATGAGTGAAACATTCGACTTAGAGGCATATTAAAGTCGTTATTGTTGCTGAAAAACGATATAAGTTGGTGCATAGATGTTACAAGATGTTTTAAATTCACTGTAATATTAAGAATCATTAAAACGTATACTATTTATCATAACCATGCGTTTAGAGCATCCGGTATTTCAATAGAGAAGACATCCATGCTTGGTGCATAAAATTAACCTATACTTTGTAACAAATCCAGAAATGGAAGACCCTTGAGTTTTATGCCACTTCAGAAGAGTAGTTGGTATTTATAAGTACCATTCCCGTGCCTGAAAAGCACTCAAATAGTTAGCACTAACCGCTGAAGGGTTACCGTTGTCAGAAAATTATAAATTTTTGAATCATTTGATGCTTCTTAACCACAATGCACACTGAACACGGGACTAAAGGATTAGTAGTCGAACACAAACTCACTTCTATTTGCTCCAAATAAATTCAGTAAAACTCTGATGGTTAGAGTTGACCTTGCTGAGCTGCTTCTTTGTTAAGTTCCTTGATTCAAGTTTCCGCATGGATGGCTACACTTCAAAGCAATCGGCCTATGGTGAGACTATTATTCAGATTCATTTGCTCTAAATTCTAAACTAGTTTTGTTGTCTAATAAAGGGTAAAAATTCGGAGGTATACGCAAACACCAGATCAAGTACACAAATAATGGGGTATTTCTGAAAGTTTAATCTTCTTGCCTTTGAAAAAGTAGCGCGGGAGGGCAGAGTTTGTCTGTATGATGCTTTGAATTTCAACACAATTTTTTATCTACGCATTATTGGGATCCATTGATTTTAGCTCGCATATGATTTGAAGTATCAGTGCTTTCATAGAATGAAATTCATTTACCACAAATTCGAGTGATTCCTGATTAATAGGTTACTGCGCAAATAATGTGAACATAACGAAGTATTTACCATTTCCAAACTTTTATTACACTTTTACATTCTATTGGAACTAAAATCCCTGGATTTTGAAAAGCGCTTAGTATGTTTTCACACACCTGCATGCTAATATGTAAATATATAAGTATATAAATTTTTCCATATACACACGTGCGGTTGTGGTGGTGCACTTTTTGACTCATTGCCGCAACAAAGCATTTGGGGTTTTACTCAGCCATAGTGTTTTACATTTGGCCTTTCCGCCGCAATTGGAACGTTACGCATTTGGTGATTGCATGCCTGCAGCGCCTAAAATTGGGTTACTTGATGTAGAAAATTAAATTTTTGATATCTCATTTGCGAATTCAGATCGAAATTTTCGGCAATTGTAACAGTGAAGCTGCTAACACAGTGAAGAACAACAAAAAAACGTAACAAAATATGCAATAGAAGCGAGAGGGAGTATTGGTGAGAAAAGCCCCTAATGAAGTACAAAATACTATAGTGCATTTGAAAATCTGTTGTAAGCAACCATAGCGCAACCTACTCTTACATACATATGTGTATGTCAGTAACCAAAGGGTATGCCAGTGCCAATAACCAGTAAAATGTAATACATTGCGAATTTTCATATAAATACTTGTTTGTACACGTTAGAAGCATAAAGTCCCGGCATGCCGCGGTAGTAAACCGGACGGACTATGGATTAGAGTGCAGCCAGTTCATTTCGAGATTATACTAGTCAACATTTGTTAGAGTCACATTTTTCCTTCTGCACGAAGAAGAGCGAATACGAGTATTTGAATTTGAGTTGTGATCTAATATAACTACAAAAAGCTTTCGAGTTATTTTTCAGGTTAACTTCATAGAGTTTAATGTATTTTTTTTTATGTGACTTATCGAGTTCAATAAATTTCTTTTGGTAGTGTTAACATTGGTCGTAATAAAAATGAAATTTTGTCGCTATAAACTTTTTATGGTATTTCCATTTGCGATTTGGAAGATATTTTAAATTTTTGGTAAGCCATAGAAAGGCTCAAAAATCAAAGATCAGTGTCTTGAGAATTCCAAACTCATTCGTAATACCTAATTTAGAAAAAAAATCAGTCCAATTATAAACTTGAATACAGAATACAAATACTTACAATTTCAAGAATTATAACTGAACTTTGGACCCCGGCCAACTACAGTAAAAAGTTCTTTAAAAGTATGTACTAATCACTAAGGGAATATGGTGAATATTTTCTAATGAGATCGGAAAATTGTATTCAGCCATTTGATAATGTAAATCTTGCTTAAAACGATTAAGTATAGGGTGTTTTTTTAGCTGCATAAAAAATATCGATATCGATAACTATGGCAGAGACTGTTCAGTAAGGTTTGACAGCTCATCATGAATTGTTTGACGGAAAAACAACGCTTCCAAACTGTAGAAATTTACTTAAAAAAATAAATCTGTTCGAGAAGGTCATAGAGCACTTCGTCCATTTTACGTGCGTCCAATAACTCGTAGTCACGGTAGAAAGAAATAGTTGTTTAAGTTCATTCCATCAGATTTTGTGAAAACCGAGAAGAGGTATCAATATATGCGCCATCTTCTGTTAATTTGAGTTTTCACATTCAGTAGCAGTGAAAAATTTGCAATTGTACAAAACGAGTGATTTCGTACCTTTAGCTTTTAGCTGTGACAAAACTCGCGTTTTGTTGCGATACTTGTATAAGGACTAGTGTCACAATTGGTAATATAAAACTAGTTATAAAATACTAAGTACACCTCTTCTTTAAAATAACTTTTTTGTAGGTTTGTTTGTAGGAAATGTATTCCTGAAGTTCAACATCAATTTTGCTTTAATATTTAATTTCGTCATACCACAGCTTCACTCAGCAAGCAACACTTGCATGCCTGCTCCATCAATTCGTTTATAATAATACATTTACACACATGTATACACATACACATACACAAGAGTACCTATAAAGTTCTTTTAAACGAACAGACTTTTGTTTTCCATCAATTTCTACTTGCCTCAATGCATATATTTTCTTTAGTGCAAATTTCCTTAAATAAATATTGAAAAAGTACTCGTTTGGAATCCTTTACGCCATCAAGAATCCTGGCGTATGCGTATATAATCGTGTGCCCACATTTGTACAAACATATAGATATGTATGTATGTATAAGTGCCGCATATTTGGCTGCTCGCAGGTGTCAATTTATTTGCATGGCATTTACTTTTTGTTACAGATTTGTTCGTTGTGCAATTTTGCCCGCTTTAACAAAATTCCACCCTCTCTCCACTCTATCTTATCGCTTATTTCACCACGCATGCTCAATCGTTGGCTGAACTGCATTCAATTTGAGACTCAACTGAAGTGAATTCGAGTCAACATAGCGGAATATGTTCATTTGCACTTTGCGCTTTTGCAGCGCTCGCACTTGCACTTGCACTTTTCACTTTTATTTCTGTTGGCATTTGTTTTTTTTTTTCTATGGTTCCTTAGTGGTACTCAATCACAATCTAGATATATAAACAATTCGGCCAGATATATATATTGTAATATATATGAGTATATGTGAACATGTTTGAGAGTTAACCCTTTCCCACAAAAATAAATTGTCGATCGCTGATACAATCCCAGCTGTTCTGCTAAGGAAATCATAAAATTCAATGAGCATTTTAATCGGAATATTTGTAACTATAAGTATAGTCGAGGCCATGATTAAATCAAAATATTTGATATTTTATTGGGAGCACATTTTTGAATACTTATTCCACAAGAACCACAAGTACTGATTGTAGCTTTAGGCAGCTTTGCAGCCAAGGTTATACTCAGCTCTGGGCTTCAGTAAATGATTCGATGCTCACTTGCAGTTCTGAAGTTGGACGTCATCTATAATCCGATTGCTGAAGAAGGTTGATGTAAATGTTCCCGTTAACCATCGCTTTCATGAAGGTCTTTTCGTACTTGGCTGATTTGTTGAATACATCAAAATATTATACATATATTTCAAAAATATATTATGCGGTTTTAAAATGGTCGATCCATTCACAAAAATATCGAACGCGATTATTGCTAATAAAGAGACTTTCTCAACAAAAGTGTCGTGTGGCAAATACGAAGTCGCAATAAATAATTATTATAATTGGCTTATGTTGGGTGTTTGACCGAGCTCTTCCTCATCCACAAATGACGAAATCTACAGTATTATGCTGCCTCCGAATGGCAGATGGTTTTTTATGAAGAACTTTTTCATGGCAGAAATATACTCGGATTTTTGCCATTACCTGCCGAGGGGCACCGCTCTGGAAAAATCATTTTGTATCCTTTGGTGTTTCATACCCGCTCACTACCGACCAACCAATTCGTCTACCGGTAATGCTTTTCGTTTATTTTCATTATATATTTGTAGTGCATGATCATGAATCATGCTTGTAGTGAAGATGTGCGAAAGATTTCAAATTAATTGACAAAATAATTTTGAGTGTCTATCAAACAAATAGGCAAAATAATTTTCAGTGTCTATCAAAAAAAAGCAGTTTCCAAATACGTTTCAGCTGAACTCTATGGTAAAATTTGTTTGGCGCTTTTACGAAATATATTGTCTTATGAGGAAAAACAAAAGTATTTGCGAAATATTTTGTGCTCTGGATTTACTTCCGATGAAAGTGGATGTGTGAAAGTGATTCGGAGGAAGAACATATGGATGAAGACTATGTGCTTCAAGACCAAGTTATGAATTCATATCCTGAAAAAAACCGAGAAAATGAATAATTCAGTCCTGAATAGTGGAAGTGAGTTCGACGATGACGGAACTTATAATGAAGTAGCAATTGCGCCCATGAATGACAATTTAAGGAAACGAGCTTAGAACATCACTTGAATTGTAAACAAATAGCTGCTCCCGCTGCTGCGCTTGCTTATAAAATAAAATACATAATTAATTAGGTGATTCACAAGGTGTCATAAGTATCGATTTGTCTTTTGTCCTAATGCTTCTGAAGGTAAAATAATTGTTTAGATGACTCGAAACCACACCAACAATTTTGTAACTGTGTGAGAATTCACAATGCGCCTGCTTTGGTACTTTGCGAACCCTATAAATATATTTTTTAGCCGGTTAATATTTATTGCATACAACATTACAACACTTACAATACCCTTGTGAGTATACCAAATGCATTTTACATTTATGAAATATTTAAAGCTATTTTTTTGAAAGGGAAAGCCAAAACAAAAAATACTGTTTTTAGTTAAAATTGTTTTAATATAGATCGTTCCTAATTGATCAGTACTATTATTTACTTTTATATGCAATTACATATATATGGAAAAATGATATGTGCTAACAGCAAAGTTCGTTGTAGTATGTAAACATTCATTTCTGGTAAAATAAATATACATATAATATATATATACATTAGGGTGGGTCGATTTAAAAATCGCCCATTGCTCTGTGAAAATCGTATTCTAGGGATCAAAATAAGAAACTTTGCCGAAGGAACCATGCCTCTAAAACGAATTCTGATGTCCCCCAATTTGGGTCGTACGAAAAATCCCACTTTGACCCATCTAGAGTGCTCCAATCGAGTCCAAATGTATGACCGACCCCCACTAACTTTGGACGGCCGATCCACCCATGCCAGTGGCACACCCCCTGGAGCTCCCCTGGGGGTTCCTCATACAATCATTTAAAAATATCACCATTTTTGGCCTTTACATGAGAAAAGAAACTAAAAAGTTCGACCCAAATTGGGGGACATCAGAACTCGTTTTAGAGGTATGGTTCCTTCGGCAAAGTTTCTTATTTTGATCCCTAGAATATGATTTTCCCAGAGCAATGGGCGATTTTTTTGCCTCCCCACATATCGACCCGGCCTATATTATACATAGGTATACTGATAAGGTTTGTTTGTTAATTTCTTACTTATAGCTCCTTTCTACAAAAAAGTCTTCTTACATTTTTTTACTACATGAATTGTGGACAAGGATGATAGATTATCAGGTTTGACCAATCTGCTACGTTGAAAACCCAAATTGTGCGAGCAGTTTCGGTTGCCATGCCACCGAATACTCGGCAGCGGAGTTCTACCTGTTCATTTCACACGCATTCGCATACTCGACCAATCATTCGTTGCTCAGACGGCAACGAAGGAATATGGGATGTAATTATTTTGATTTTATTTTTTTCGTATATTACCAACACAATCTCAGTTTTTGCTTAAGCCAAACGCCGTCATGACCCTGGTGAAGTCAGCCAATCAGCTGATTCTTTCAAATTCGCTGAGAGTCGGTTAACGGTATGATCGTGGCCAGACCTTCTGAATTCTTTTCACCATGAAATATGGAGAATCCCTCACTAGCGTGGTGAAAAGGCGGAATCCTTTACTAGTGCAACTCCAGTTTAGAACTTGGAGAAATTTTTTGTAAAATTTTCCCCTTCTCGCTTCATTAGCATCATATAACATTAGTTATTGAACATATGCAAGAATCTATACTAACATTAACTGTAGCATTCATTTGGTCTGTATTCCGTATGCATTAGCTAGAATAGAGCGCACTAATTGGTGATTAACATGTAAGCAGCGCTCTTATGTGGCGTGTATGTTAAACTCTATAGGATTTTCAAAGTTCTGGAGTTATGTTCTTAAGAAACCTTTAAATTTTTTGTTTTGCCTAAGAATCTATTTTGTCTGAAATCAATAACCGAAACGTGCCGCACCCGTTCTCGTGCTTTTCGGCAAGACAAAACTGCGTTCAAATGATACATATTTTAGTATTGATTTAACGTCTGTTGATACATTTCTCTTTGTTAAGAGGTAGCTGGTAACATATCAAATACTTAGGTTTTCCAACAAAAAAGCCGAGAATTTAAGACGAGGAGATCTCTATACCAAACTGCGAAATTGACTTTAAGGCTAATGACGAGCCACAATCAGATGATACAGAGTGCATCAAACAACAATTGGTGGCTTCGTGAATCATCATTTTCTCGATTATTTTTTTAGGTGTAAATACACCAATAGCTCGTTGCAGCCTCTGTATGTGTTCCATCTTTCGCATTTAAAGAAACTTTGCTCCACATCATCATACTCAGTATCTCCATTAAATGCAGTTTGATAGCTTCACCCTTCTCGTTCGTCACAAATACTTGCGAAAGGACCCCTGTCCGAGCAAAAACTGTGTGATCATCACCTAATTTACCTTCCTTTTGGATTCGTCAGTGTTTCAAGCGATTATTACAGCTGCATTGACATCTGCATATCCCACTAAATCCCAAGGCATCTCTATTCGAAGGACTTCATCGTGGTTATTACTCCAAAGTTCAAGTCGGAGTATTGATCTTTGGGATGCACCTGCTGTAATTTTTTAGTATTTAAGGCTTCAATTACGTCGCACCATCTTAAACTGTTAAATGCATTTCTAATATCCAGTGTGGCTAGTAATTCTAAACGATTGGAGCAACAATTACCTACCTGAGCATGTTCTACGCCAGCTATTACATCTTGAATGGCTTCTAAGGTAGATCTGCCACTTCTAAAACCATGCTGCCTGTCAGACAGGCCGTCACTGTTCTCTACCACTTCGCTAAGCCTACGCTTTATCAGTTTCTCAAAGAGTTTTCCTGCGCTATCCACCATATAAAGCGGTCTAGCGGTAGCGCTAATTGGATTCCTGAGAATCATCACTTCATTCAATCCAGCAATGTATCTCACTTGGTGTACATTTATAATTTTTTGAATAAAGAACAAACAAAAAAATTAAAAAAGGTCCAATGAAAAGCTAACATTAAATTAGTGATTCTTTTATTTCCTAAAAACTTGCGAAAGTTTCATAACTATACTCAATTCACTGTCAAATTTAATGAAAACTGTACTTGCTATTAGTAAATGAAAATCAAATCGCTTAGAAGATACTATGAATGCGAAAATTAATGCAGGCAACCGCAGAGAAAGTTTTTTTTTTAATAGTAGATACTACCACTCGACTAACAATGGCAAATCTTCTATTTTTTAGCATGCGGCCAAAACATAATAATAACTCTTCTCATTATATCGAATTCCATAATATGAAATATATACACACATACGATTCATACATATAAAGAATGCCTTCTATGTTCTATGTATATTGTCATCGTCTTCGATTTCATGGAGTGCAGTGGCCTTGTCAAGTTCCCACTTAAAATGATCACTCCAATGCTTAGATCAATTCAATTAACGACTAAATTCAATTGAGCAATTGGCGGTGGAAAACTAAATGCATACGCACGTTCTCGACCTTTTGACGAGTTCAAAAAGGCTAAATTGGTGATTGACAGCAAGTAAGGGAAAACGACGAAGAACAAGTAAATAAGTGTTATAGAATGTGAATTTCTTAAATATGCAACACAGAAAAACCAAGTAATTAGTTAGAAAAGAGGGAAGGGATTGACAGCATGCAACATACATACATACATATATGTATGGGTTTAGGGTTGTAGGAACGTACGTATGCACATTTGTAGCCGGTGTGGAAATTATATTTTCTTTCATATACTATTTTTAAGGCATATAAATTTGTTACTGAGAAATTACAATCCCCAGCAAGTGCCCTCTTGGTCATTGCTATGACAAGTAGAGTTCTGATTTCAAGTACATGGTGAGAAGTACTATATAGTATGACAGCACGCTACTACACGTAATTATGTATGTATATATATTAAATTCAATAATTTATACAGTGCATTTTATCAGTATTTTGCAAATACTTCTTTCACAAAAAATACTATGTATATGTGTGCATACATATGTGTAGCATCCCAGATGGAAAGCCCTCTATAAATGATATGGTTAACTTCCAGTGAACTTAGAACCAGGGACAGCTTGCCTTTCTTACCTTTCTCATGTAAGTAACCAGTCATAGTGACGATATTGATCGAGATCGAAACCCGCTGTGTGCACGAAACACGAAAATGATAGAGAAGGGTTTTTCTAATAGACATCACCGCTTCACCATGAAACACCCTCTAATAAAAGAATCATTTGCGTAAAACTATAGATTTCTCCGTTTGACGCAGGTAGTAGGTTTCGATTATTCCCAGCTGCATCCCGTTTTCCGCATTTCTAAACCAATGTTAAACTCTATTATTCATTTACATATAAGAGAAATAAAATAGTGTTCTACCTCTTTTGCAGTAGTCGATAGATCATACTATTGGAACGTTTTCACAACAATTAAATAATTCACGATATTAAGTGAAGTATGTGCCATTGGAAGGCAGCATACGAATTCCTCTGATGAAAAATTCGAGATCTTTCGACTTGATCCATTCATTGCATTGGGCCAGTTTGCGATGCTCTCGTAAGAAGTGAACTGCTGTCCAATAAAAGGTGGCTGAACAGAGGGTAATTCGAAGGTGCAAGATTTCCCAATTCAGTCCCTCTAAATATTTGTGGACTAATTTAGCTACGTGTGACCGCTTTTCTTTGAGAACTCGCTTCAAACGCATTAGCTGCAGCCGGTAACGGTCGCCAATTATGGTTTCAGAAGTTTTAAGGAGTTCATAATAGACGACATCCTTCTGATCTCACCAGATGCACAACATAACCTTTGAAGCATGAATATTTTCTTCAGCTGTCGATGGACCCTTTCGTCACTTAGGGTTATCATAATAGATCCATTTTTCATCGCCAGTGACGATGTGATGCAGAAAACGTTTTCTTTTCTGCTGTTCAAGAAGCATCTCACACGTCACCAAACGTCCCTCGATATCCCACTCTGTAGATTGACCTGCTTCTTTCTGCTTTCCCAGTTACCTGCTTTCTGGACCATTCTCATCGCGTGCAAACGTTTACCGACGGTTGATCTGTTAACATTGAGCTTTCTAGACATATCATCAAGTGTTTGACATGCGTCTTCACCCAATAATTGTTGTTGTTGAGTATCTTCGAATTTTTTCGGCTCCCCTTCGTGATCTTTATCACTCACGTCGAAATTGCCACTTTGGAAGCGTCAAAGCCACTCTTTACAAGTTGTATTTGTTTGACCGTGATTACCGTAAATATTGATCAATATACGAGACGTTTCAGCTGCACTTTCCTTTAAGAGGTAATAACGAAGCAAGACTTCACGCAACTACTGTTTGTTCGGGGCGAACGTAAACATTTTTGCCGTCAGATAAAACAGGATCTTTACACTTCAAGCGCATGTAAACTTAGGCGAGCCAAACCTCACATATACATCTTCAAATCACCAGTATTAGTAGAGTGAAGACAAAAATAGTATCAGCAGCGACACATCTTTTACGGGGGCGGAAACTTAACCACCTACTCAATAATAATTATACCGCTATACAGACATTGCGTTCCAATTAGGGGTGGGATTATTTTCGAATAATATTCGAATAAACATTATTCGAATAAAACGAATAATACTATTCGTTTCAAATAATTCGAATAGTTCATTATTCGAATACCTTACTATTCGAATACCTCACTATATATTCATTAACATCAGGGAGAAAATGCTTTTAAAAATATAAAAATTACATTGGCCCTTCTCATGGTGCATGCACTTGTACATAAACCGATTAGTAGTCCGCTAATCTAAATAAATATTTATCAAAAATATTCGAATAGTGAAGTATTCGAATAGTGATGTATTCGAATAGTAAGGTATTCGAATAGTAAGGTATTCGAATAGTAAGGTATTCGAATAGTGAGGTATTCGAATAGTGAGGTATTCGAATAGCATTATTCGAATAAACGAATAAAAAATTCGAATAAATATTATTCGAATTACGAATACCTCTCGAATAAAAGATTTTATTATTCGAATAATTTTTATTCGAATAGTCCCACCCCTAGTTCCAATGAATGTATCCATTGAAGGGGAGTAGAATTTTTCTCTACTTTGTTTCGGCAACTCAAGCATTTGACTGTCAATTCAGAACATAAAAGCCCATTGAAACGTAGTTCTAAAAGGGATTTCGAATATTTATATTTTTAGTTTTAGGTATTCATCGCTAACTAATTGTGCTTTTAGTTATTTTGCTTTATTTTTTTAATAAAAATCACAGACGAAATGTAAAAAACTCATTTTTGATGTTCATTTTCAATCTTAATATTAACGACGAATATTTCCGTGACATACTTAAATCCATTATATAACACTTATGATGTGCTATTCAAGATGAAAAATGAACAAATGTGTAAACCAGTTTTTACGTTTTATCCTAATGTTGCAGCATTCCATAAGGTGTATTAATACTTTACACAGTATCTCATTGTGAGAAGCTAAATATATTATTTTAAATCAATACAAAGCTTTCTAAAGATAAAGTTGCAAACAACTGAAAAACTGCTGCAAAACTGTTTTTTTTTATTTTTTATTTTTTTTTATTTTGAGAGTCAATTCAAAATTCGGAGCATGCAGTTTTATTCCACATTATTAAGGCTAAGAAAAAGTATACTGAATAATTTGTTTGGTCACCGAATGTAATACTATTGTAAATTATAATGAATTGAAATTAGATAACTGCAATAAATCGCTTTTATTCTTTTACAAGTAGAGAAAATAGGTTTTCTTCTTTAAAAAGTAGTCAAATTATGTAAATTGTACAACTTTAAGCTCTCTAGCGAATTGAGAAGATTAAACATTAAACATTTTATTTCTTGTACTCAGAATCCACATACTCGCACATATATTAGCTTTGAAAAAAATAAAGTCCTCATCTCTCGGTAGATGGTATCTCGGGAAATATTGATAAAACAATTTAAAGTTTATGCCCGTACATTTAGGTTTTTTTGTTTTGATATAGGCGAAAATGTAAGCCAGACCGCTGACATTGTGAATGGTGTTTATGGTGCCCATATTTTCTTCCCAAAAACAAAAACAAAAAAACAATTACAAGCAAATTTTTAATATATTGGGTATTAATATATATGAATATTTAACTGGCGCTTATATTTTTGGGCATTTAGCCAATCTCCTCCTCTTGCTTGTGTGGTGCGTCTTGATGTTTTTCCACACTTTTAAGCCGAACCCGAACGGCAAATATTTTTCAGTAGTATCTTTTGCATTGTAGATATACTTTTTTGGAAACCCCCAGTTTCTGCCTGGGGGCGAAAATATTTTTTCTATCATGTGGTGTTTCATGCGCGGGGATTCGAACCTGCATACTACCGAATGGTAGTCACGCACAAACCTATTTGATTACGGCAGCCGCAGCGGATTAATAACTGAAATGAAGAATATTGAGGTTTTTATTCAGCAGGTCTTATAGATCTTAACCAGACATTTTTAAATTGTTCAGATTATGCCCACAGGGATGCTTGCAGACATTCTTTTACATATGTACATATATGTAGCTATGCAAGAATGCAAGTGGACAAAAGAAATGCCAAAGAAAATCAAGCGTAAAGAAAATATGATAATAAACAACCACATACTTCTTTGTGGGGGTCAATTAAGCCAATTTAAATTTAATAAATGCGACAATTATTAAATAGAATATTGCCGCACGACTGCCATACTACAAGCACATGCACACATTCATATGTATGAAGATGGTATGCGCTCATATGCCATGCAAGCGTGAATAAGAAAGCAAAGTGGTATGTGTTTAAGAGCTTATCTCTAAGCCTTACTTCAGTCGACAGCATACTGAGTGGATTGCTTTGCCGCTCTTGAGCACTTGGAATTTTGCTGAGAAGGAAGCTACCACTTTGTCTGCAGTTCATCGCCAATCCTACACATCTTACTGAGCACTCATTTTCGATTAGTTATGCTTTAATTCATGGCACTTCAGAGCATTTGAAATGCAAGCAAGAGACAGCAAAAGGAGCGTAGAAGAAAAATGGCAGCGAAACAAGCAAATAAAAATACTTGTATTAATTCCTGCTGCATTTTCTACTTATGCGCTATGAAAACTTATACTTACACATACATATATAGTATGCATGCGATATGTTTGTCATTGCACTAATATCGCTGCTGTGCGGTATTGAAATTAATAGTGTCTTGAATACTTCTACATCAATGCATCCGGTTTACAGTGGTACTCTGATAATAACTTAACTTAAGTGCATACATTTTTTGTTGTTGTTAGGTATGCGTTGCAATTGCAGTTTTATAGCTTATGATTAATAGGCCGTTAAGTCCAAGCAGAAATTATTATTAAAAAACGCAGCTTTTCTAATTTCTTAGGCTTTGAGCAAATTTTTGGACTGATAAAATAAATATGAGAACTCAGTTAAAATTAATTATGAAAGTATTTTTTCAATATAGTTAATATTAGCAAGCGTAGAAGAAGTAATGGAAAGGTTCATTGCAGGTAGCGAAGTAAAGAAAAGACGTGCAAAACTCTGAATGGCTTGATGAAGAATATACAAAAGCGTTAGTAATTAAAAAGAGAACTTTATCAAGCCTGTTAATGGAAAAAGGCAGTTGAAGCGACGTACATATGTCGAAAAGAGGACAGTGGGACAGAAAACTGTCAGAAAACGAAAAACGAAGTTAAAAAGTAAGACATAGGCATTTGATGATTTCATCTAGGAAGTGCCATCCAAATTCTGTACTGAAATTAAAGCCACAATTAAAGGCCGCTGTTTGTGTGGAGCCTGTTTCTCCAGAAGTCCCTTGTGGTGATAATCACAAATCTTTGGAGATTAATCTAAGATCAATCGGACAAGAGAAATTAGTTTTATTAGTAGATAATCTTGTGCCTGATCGAAGCTTTTTTTTCAAAATTGACAATATGGCGGCCTCAGGAAATATTTTTCAGATTTTCCAGAAAAAAACCGACGATTAATTGTTAAAAAAAATCGAAATTTTTGAAAACAAAGTAAATCCTTCAGTTCCACGAGTTTTTTATGTTTTTCCAAAGCAGCATAAACTGAAATCTACCAAGCGGTTTTAAGTTACAGTGATCACCAGTTAAAAAAACATAGTTTTCAGAAAAACGCATTTAAAGTTTTGCTAACTCGAAAAGTCTCACTTCAAATTTTCACACAATATTTTAAAGATATTATACTTTAAGAAAATGTGAAATAATTTTTTGAAAATTCTGACTACCCCTTACCCCTCAGCCCTTAATTACCTCCAAAAATTTAGATTTACAGAGATCTCAAGTGAGTTTAACAATAAATTAATTTTTTTTTATTTCTTGATATTTCGTCGTCAATTAGAAGTCATCTTCAGGGACTCTTGACTGTGACCGGTCTTTCAAGTTTGATACCTGAGCGGTTCCATATCAAGTGATCCAAGTATTTAAAATAATGATCTTAAATGTTTCTGATAATTGGTTTACCTGTAGGCTTGGGTATAATAAGATGGAGACTGAAAAAAAAATTTAATAAAAAAATCAATAATATTGAGATTTAATTAACGTTGTAAATTTTGGTTGGGGTTTTTTTAAAGTTCATTTTAACATTTTTATAAATTATATCTCTATTAATTTTAGGATAAAATATATTTAACCCTAGACGGACATTCTTCGTCGTTTCGACGACGCTCGATTGCATTTAACTGCTTATCATAATTTCCGTTCATTGTTTTTCTTTAATTTTTCGTACAGCTTTAGTCGTTGCTGAGCTTTAGTTGTGAGCGTCCGTTCATCTGTGCTAGTTGCTTGTAAGTACCGTTTTAAAAAATTTGCGTCGTCGAAACGACGAAGAATGTCTTTTGTATGAGTTTTGCAACAAAATAATATATCGCTTTTAGGATTTTTTTTTGTCTTAAAACTTTTATATAATTCAATTCGACATGACAAAACAAGCCTTTTTAAATGACAAGGAAATTGAGAAGTTTCTTGCTGAAGACGATGACTTAATAGTTTCGGATGAAGATGATTTTGCCATTGGCGAGCTTAAGACGGACTTAGGAGAGCTAATGGACGAAGAAAATTCTTCTGAAGAGGTTTCTGCAGACGAAGACGATGTCCCGTTGAATGTGTTGCTTGAAGAGTCTGATATAATTACTTTCTCAAAAAACATATTACGTGGAAAAAACCGTCATAAGTGGTCGACGCAAAAAGCTACGTGTCATTGATATGGACAAAATATTGTACATCAAGTACGTGGTCCTACTCGAATTGTAACCATGGATAATTGGTTCTCTTCAGTCTCCCTGGCTAAATCTCTTTTAAAAGAACCATATAAATTAACATTGGTTGGAACATTGCGAGATATACCTCCAGAGAGATAACTCCAGAGATGAAAGTCAGCAAAGGTTGAAAATGTGGCACTTCAATGTTCGTCTATGACAACGAACGGACGCTCTTGTCATATAAGCCAAAACCGAATAAAATATTTTACTTGTTGTCCTCATGCAATGAAATTTGGAACTGTAAATAGCATGACAAAGACGCCACATATGATCGAGTTCTACAATTCAACAAAAGGTGGTGTAGACACCTTCGACCAAATGTGCAACGTAATGAGTTGCGCTCGAAACACCAACCGCTGGCTAATGGCAGTATTTTTTGGCATACTCAATATGGCTTATATAAATAGTTATTTATATACACCCCTAATATGTTCCAGTTGGGACAGAAACCACTTAGTCGCAGAAAATTTATGAAAGGTTTACACTCTGCTCTCATTCAAAAACACTTATATAAAAGACCTAATGTGGTAACTTTTAAAACGGCAGCTCGACAAAATATACAAAGCGGACTAGTTCAACATCATGAGAAGGCAAAAAACAGTGGAGAGGTATCAGCAAGCAAAAAAAGAAAGATTTGCACGATTTGTCCATCATCCAAACGTCGAATGGCCAAATCTTTATGCGCGAAATGTCAAAAAAGCTTGTGTTGGGAGCATAAAATTGATCTCTGTGCCTCATGTGCAAAATAAAGTTAAAGACCTATAAAACAGAGTTTTATTTTTAGTTTTAAGCATAAAATGTACCTTTTTAAAATATTAATGAATTTTAATTTGATTAATATTACTTTTTTGTTGAAGTTTGTCAGAGGCTATGAGCAAAAAAAAAAATTTTTTATTGAATATGAATATTTTTAATTTTAAGTTTTATATTATATTAAAATAAATAAACAAGCATTGAAACTATTAAATAAATATTTAGAGTAAAATACTGCATTTATATTTTATTCTTTTTGGGTGTAGGTGCAATCTGAAGAAAGCTTAAAAAGAGTGGTCGTCGTTTCGACGAAGAATGTCTTTAGTGTACTAAAAATATGAATGTCCTTCTAGGGTTAAGTAAAATTATTATTTTTTATTAAGCAATTTTGTGAAATGGTTTTATGGTATTTGTGAATAATAGGTGTAAGGTTTTCTATGTTCCGGTTTTTTTCTAATTTTTTTGGACTGAAAATTTCGTATTACATCAACTTTTGGAATTAAATTCAAATACGTACAGTGAACCAACGCAAAATACCATGTATCTGCTTACTAATGTAATTCACCACGCTTCAGTGGACTTGCAAATGGATGTATTATATGAGTACGTATCCTAGAACTTTTTTTTGATTTTTCACTTTATGTATTTGAATATAGCTCGTAAAGTTATTGGAATTAAATTAAACGGAAAAAAATATCTGGGGGTGCTGTTTTTCATATATAACAAAAAAAATTTCAAAAATTAAAATAAATAAAATAAAATTTTTGAAAAAACCTAACATTTTCAAACAAAAAAAAATTTTATATAAAAGAAAATTTTTAAAATGTTAAAAAAACTGAGGATGTGAATTAACGTGAAATTAAAAACCTCCTCGCCAAAATTTTTCAAATTGAATAATCTTAATATTATTACATTACATTATTATTATTCTTTCCAGTATACTTTTTATTACTTTGAAGGCTACAAATAAACTAATTTTCAAAACAATTCGCTCATCTGCCTTATTGTCTTTAAAAATGTTGTAAAGATTTTTTAAAATTTAATTTTATAATTCAAATTTTGTTGATTCTATCTTGGCCAGTTGAGAAACTATACTTAAGGTATTGTCAATCAAAAATTAATATTTTGATTCTAATGCGAATAAATTTAAGTCAATTGAAGGATTTTTCGCTTTGTAGTATCTTAAACCAAAATGCTCAAAATGGTTAGAGGAGTCGAATAAGCTATATCTGTCCGTCTGCATATCCGTGCGCACGATAACTTTAACAAAACTTAATTTATTTCAATGAAACTAAAAATGAACTGAAGACTGGAAATGAAAGTGGAAATGAACTCGGCCAATAACCACGCCCTCTTTTACAATCGAAATCAAAATTACTGAAGTTAAATTTTACTGAAATGTGTCCGGGTATATAAAGATCGGGCAGGACCAAATTTTATCTTCCTCATTTGTTTCTAGATATATTTAGTATGTTAGCTAAAAATTGAGCGAACAAAAAGTTTGTAAAATCGTTTTCTTTTATATTTCTTGCAACATAAATCGAAAAATGCTAGAATTTTTGCAAAAAAAAAAAACAAAAATAAGTTTTTAACGTTGTAAATATCTTAAAATTTTATAATTTTAATTAAAAATATACTATGAACAAAATATGAAACATTTAATTGTCAGTAATTTGATATATCAGTCCAGGGACTCTCCAATTCCTATTTGACGATATCTCGAAAACTACACGGCCGACAGAAAAAAATTATGTGTATCTGCAGATCCAGCGACCAATTTTCAAAAGAATTGATTGGTCTGGTTTTTGGGTAGAAAAAAGGTCTATTGTTTTTTTTTTGCTTTTTTGTTGTTTATTTTGTTTTGATAAAAACCCATAAAAACGCGATTCTAGGTATTTTTACCTCCACTTTTCTCAAATACCTAAGTTGGTAGAAACTTCAACTTATACTCAAGTAAAAGCTTGAATCTTAAACTACAATTAACAGCAATTGTGTGAGTAGACATACATATGTACACTCTAAATATGTACATATATGTATTCATTATTATCTTTTACAATCTCTAAACTCATAAAAGCAGAAGTAAATTAAAGTGTAAAGCCTTATTAATTAAAAAAAATAAAAATAAAAATGGTGTAAATTATAATATTTTATATAAAACAATATAAAGCATAATATAAAAATCGTAAGTTTTCTTCCATAAATATTTATATAGATATTCATTTACTCATTCTTTCAGCCGCACTCAGTAATTGATTAACTTCTCGAACGAGGCGAAGGCGTAAGCGGAAAAGTGGCTTTGCGGTTATACCTGTGCGCTATACAGGAGGTACATAAGCGGTGGAGTAACATATGAAGTTCTTGGTGTATTTCCTCACATAGCAGTCTCAATACTTCAAAAATATAACTAAAGTATGTAAGTGCGGCATAAAATTAAGAAATATAATACTGCTCATATAACAATAAAAAATATATCATAATAACACCAAATTGTAGAGAATTTATGGATGTTAAAAATGCTCGAAATTATTGCCACTAGAATTTATATTAAAAACAAAACGCTAAAGTCATTTAAATGTTATAAAATGCAAATTGCTTGCTGAAAATATTGTTGTTGTAATACACGGATGGGGAATGCAGCTGGAGTTTCATACCTTGGCTGAATATAAATCCGCATCATTCCGATAACGTAGAACGGACTATGGTGACAACGCTAAAACTTTGCTTGAAACAATAGTGAGAAAATGTCGTGAAATAATAAATAATAATTAAAAGTGAAAAACAAAAAACATAAATGTGAAAAATCTAGTGAAGGCTTCTCCCATGAATATCACTTTTCTAAGTACTAGTGCCGCAGGAGATAGTTTAAACGATATTTGGTAGACCCCTGCTGCCCCAGTGCTTATCAAAGAGGTTCTGGTGTCAACAATTTAAGCCAACAAAAGAAAAAACAATAACAATAATAACAAGTGAATTATGACTTATGAAAGTTGAAAAATAATTAATATGGAAAAAAATCGTTAAAATAAGTGTTCTTTTATTTAAGAAATTTACTCTACTGACTGAAGAGTCAATGAAAACTATAACAAAAATTAAACACCGGACTCACAAACAGATAGCCGCCTTCTTTCGATAGAGACAGCGTTAAATACTAGTCAAGAATTGAAGATTGGAGACGTCACAATACTAGTCAAAAAATTGTATGTATATTTTATTTATATTTTTTAAGGACAGTAACATCTATTGGTTAGTGAACAAGAACATGACAAAGTTTATGCAGAAACGTATTATGTGAAAAATTCTAAGAAAAATTTCAAAAAAAACTATAGTTCTAAAATTAAAACCGATTTTCCGATTTTTGAAGAAACTATTTTTGAATAGGATAATTCTAAAATGTATGGCACTTTCAAAGGACATTTTTTGGAATTGATAAAAGTATAAACTTGTACAGGGTTTGACTGAAAAGTAATGAGCCTTATTTTTTTAAGCAGTTTTATTAAACCTTTTGGCTTATATGTACAACTAATATTCTTCAAAATAGGACCCTTGAGCGTCAATATACCGCTGGTAGCGGTTCTTCCCCTGCAGGAAACATTTTTTAAACTCATCCGTCGGAATCGCGTTCAATTCGGCTGTCACAGTTTTTGGATCGCCTCGATGGAGTTGAAACGGGGAGGCGTTCAGCTTTCGGGAACAAGAAGAAGTCCGGAGGGGACAGGTCTGGGCGCTAGGGAGGGTGGGGAAGCACCGCAACCCCCATCTTGGCCAATGCAGAGGTGCAGAGGAAGGCAGTGTGCGCCGGCGCATTTTCGTGATGAAGGGTCCAATTGTTGACGAGGTCGGGCCCAACCCGGGCGACGCGGTTTTTCAGCCGAAAGAGCACTCCTTTGTAAAATGCCGCGTTTACAGTGCTTCCTGGAGGTACAAACTCTTTGTGCACGATGCCTCGACGTTACTCCAACGACCGCTGCATTTTCGCCACTGAAAAATCCTAGCACACTTTTAGAACAGCTTTCACGCGCGGAGCGATGTTGACTGCACCACTGTTGCCAGCGAACTGGGACCGGTTTCTAGTGGAAGGGGAAGGTCCAATGATCATTTTCCCCCACCAGCTGACCAGCGGTTGATCACTTGGCAGACGCTCCGCGCGGGAAGGCTCATTACTTTTCAATCAAACCCTGTATTACCAAAAGTATCAGCAGTCTATATCTGTGCTCATTTTGAAACAAAATTGTAACCAAGTAAAACTTTTGAATTCCATAAAAATTAAAAAGGTTCTTAGTCGGTCGCACGAAAACGTCTTCAGTTTTGCTCCAGTGCATCAGAATTTCCAGAGTTGTCACTTTAATTTTTTACTTGATGGTGGCAACTCTAGACCTTGTTTTAAATACATTCCTACAAGAAACGCCTACATACCAAACTTGAATCAAATCGGTCTAGCGGTGTTCTAGATATAGCTAATTAACCTCCTATCGCTGAGTTCGAACTTCCACTGTGAAAAATTGGGTGTAATAGAAACATTGTTTGTCCAATAGAAACTGTTTTTCAGCAGGCAGTGGCCAACCTCTGAATGTATTATTGACTGATAGAGTTTACATTCCCATGTTAAAAGTTTAGAGTGTACATAGATACACTGCAGAGCTAAATAAAATAGACTTTCAGGTATGTATGTACTATATATGATTACATATGGATTCAGTAATCAGTTTATTTAAAAAAAAGGGGAATTAGCCAATGTTTTCAAGTCCAGTGACTTTGGATAGCTTATATCTACTACTTCGCCTTTGGGCATGCCATTGATGCAGGTTCATATATATATATATAATTGGCGCGTACACCCTTTTTGGGTGTTTGGTCGAGCTGCTCCTCCTATTTGTGGCGTGCGTCTTGATGTTGTTCCACAAATGGAGGGACCTACAGTTTCAAGCCGACTCCGAACTGCAAATGGTTTTTTAGGAGGAGCTTTTTCATGGCAGAAATACACTCTTGCCTTTCTCTTTTGGTGTTTCACCGAGATTCGAACCTACGTTCTCTCTGTGAATTCCGAATGGTAGTCACGCACCAACCCATTCGGCTACGGCGGCCGCCTGATGCACGTTCAAATAGCGAAGTTTATATACAGATGCCCGCTGCAGTCACCTGTGGACAGATGTTACATTCTGATTCGCGGTGGAATTGCGATATGTGAATTGATCTTAGAATTTCGGTGCTCACCCTAGATCTTACCGGCTTGGGATCGTTCTCGGGAGCACTGCTCTTACAGTTACACCACACGCCCTACGCGTCCTACGCTCCAACTATAGTTAAAGAAAACTATATATGTATATATTATATAATTATAGGAAGTGGAGAATATATATATAGGTCAATATACATATATATATATATATATATATATATATATATGAATATGTATAGTTTCTATTAAGCACCTACTAGAACGGTCTAGACTGATAAGCGACCTAGTTCTGCATTCATCCCTACAATACCTACCGCGGTCGAGTCCCTGGCACACAACACAGTTGGTTTAAAGATTCAAGTTGCGTTAATCTTGAAGGGCATTGCAGTGGTCAGGCAGGTGTAGACTTAGGTTCAGCTACAGTACCTCTAAGTGGATGCTACTCTCGACGCTATTAGTTAGTCTTAAGTTGTCAGCGCAGATATCCATTGACCCTGAATCAAAGTTTTTAACGTTATCCCAATCAGATCTTTCTGTGACTCTTGTGGAAAAATTATTTTCATAGCAAAATTGCAAATCAAAAATTATTGGAATTTTTGAGTCGCCAAATCTGAAATCCTTCCAAAATAGGCATGTACTATATTCATCATGACGTCGAAATTTGTCATATATCATATACCATATATGTATCAGTATATCTATGATGAGAAGTTATAGCTGAGTCTCAATAAAAGAAGATAGATACTATTCATATAGAAGATAGAAGGCCTTGTATGTATGTATATTTAACCTATAACCGTTTCGCATTCATATAGGGCAGTTACCACTTTTCTGAGCCAGTTTTCAATATTTGATTCCAGTTGAGTTGGCAAACTAGAACAATCCCGGGGTACTCTTCCTCAGTAGCAAATGTAAATCGCATCACATTTAGAGAGAGGATCCTGAAAGGAGGTATTGTATATTTCTTTGTAAATAGTATCATTTCGGCCATTGCGGAGTTGATTCAGTTCACAAGACTAGCTATCAAAAATGTAGAAAGCGTTTTGCAACTGTTCGTTAAGAACTTGCAGATGCTTCCCTGATGCTTTATCCCTTGGGTACGGATTTATTTAAGAAAATATTTGCATGTGGAACGGAATTAATTTTGGGATGTTTGATATAGTAAATATTACGATCATTCTATTGGCAACAACCTATGTACAGAGGGTTATGAAAGTGAAGCAAAATGCATCCCACGCTTTTAACTCTAATTTGAATTACTCTATTTGTATCTTAATTTTTGTTATAATTCTGTTCTGAGGTAGTTGACTATGACTGATCGTTCGATTTGCTATTACTTCATTATAGGTCCCTTTGTCATTAAAATTTATTTTCTACTTTTTACTTCGATTAGCAATAAAAGCGTGTTTTTTAGTTTTTTTAAACTATTTTTTATTTTCTACTTTTTAGTTCGATTATCAATAAAAGCGTGTTTTTTAGTTTTTTTTAACTATTTTTTATTTTTAGTATATGTAGGTGTTTACGAGTAATATACTATTACACAACCGCACACTAAATACTAACCTCAATGGTGGTGTGGAAACTAAAAATTCTCAATTTTTGTTTAAAAAAATACTCAATTCATGTTTCTACCGGTATGGCAATATTGGCAAATGTTATAAAAAATGCACATTTTTCAGCGCTCTCACGAGAAAAAGAGTTTCCCATCTAGTCATCTATGTTGTGTGTTCCGAGTCGATCAGATTTTTAGAAGCCAGTGTAAAATAAGCTCAAAGATTCCGTTACAGTCATTCATACATACAACCCGAGCTAATAAAAGTGTGTTAAAAAAATAAAATATTAATCCTGGCAATCCTAATAAGGATAATGGAAAATTTATCTCACATGTCTCACACTACACTCGTTCTTCGTGACTATTTCGCCAAAAATTCCACGCATATCGTTCCGCAACCACCGTATTCGCCTGATTTGGCTCCGTGTGACTTCTGGCTATTCCCAAAACTCAAGAGACCACTACCGGAAATGGACTATTTGGCATGTTTCGGGGATTGGAAAAATCGTTGGCATAAGTGTATTTCATGGAGAGGGCATTATTTTGAAGGGGATGAAATTGATTTACAAGAATAAATAAAGATTTTTCATTTTACAACCAAATTCACCTTACTTTTTGCCCACAGGTAAAAAAAGAAAATAGTAATCCTGGCAATCCCAATAAGGATAATGGAAAACTTTTATCAAATTATTGCATTGTCATCGGTTCTTGATAGGTGTGCAAAATTTCAAGTCGATCAGATGTTTAGAAGCCAGTGAAAATTAAGCTCAAAGATTCCGTTACATACATACATACATACATACATACATACATACATACAACCCGACCTAATAAAAGTGTGTTAAAAACCAAACATGCCATTTGCTTCTAGTGCAAAAAAGTGCATGACATGCCTCAGATGTCCAACGGACCCAAAGGTTTAATGCTTAATGCAATGTCATCCGCATTGGCTATGACATTACAGCTAGGAGTTGCAATCTCTGCATTGTCTAAGAATGCCTGCACTCTACATATTGTCGAATAACAGTAAAATTTTACATGCCTCTTTAGATCAGTGACGTCGATATGAAGTCAGTATTATCAAAATCAGCCTCGTTGTACAAAAGGCTGACCGCATAACATAATTGGACTTGATGGCTCTTTCGATCTTGTCTGTAGCTACCAGGTCGAGTCCGCAAATGCTTCCTTTAGCGCAAGCAAACTAAGTAAGGTACCAAAACAATTTTTATAATAACTTTTCTTTTTCAAAAGAAAATAATAATCTATTTACAACGTTGAACACTGGATTCCATGACTCTCTTTCAGTTTTGGTCCATTGCACCGCTTCTGTTTGAGTTATTGAACTTGTTAACACGGTTGGGACATTAACCTAATTACATTTTATGCAAAATATATGTTTATCATGTGCTTAGTGACACACACACACACAAGCAGGTGGAAGCACACGCATCCAACTAAAAAGTATGCACGCATATGCTGGGCGAATACGCAAAACATACACGTGAATTAGACATTATGTGTACGCAATGTGTGTTTGTGTGCATGCGTGTAGTTTGAGGCGGTTGATTTGCTTAGCTTGGTTGCTTGCTTTGTTGTTTGCCTGGTCGTTATCATTTGTTGTCGTTGATCTTTGCAACTGTACACATGTTGTTGTACTAGCTTAATTTTAGTATTGTTGCTTTTACTAATATTGTCATGTACACTGGTTGCTGTTGCTGTTGCTATTCCTCGAGTAGTTATTACTCTCATCGCAGGCTGTTAGCAACACACACTCCTTTGCTTTGCTAACTGCCCTTAATGGTTTCTGTTGCTAGTTGTTGTTTCTTCTTTAAATATTTACTTTAAGATCCTTTAACAAATGGCTCTAATGCGGCTGCTCCACCTCTTTATTGTTGGTATTTTTATGTTTTTATTACGACTAGCTGGTACTGCCGTATGACATCCTCTTCAGCTCTTAGGTTTGCATTGCTCCACCAATCTCTACAGTTTAATTTTCCCCTGGCTGCCACTATGACTGTCGTTTCTTTATTGTTGTCATTGTTTGCTTAATTTAACTTGAAGTTTAAACTAAATAACTTGAATAAACATTTTGGTAATGTTTTTGCATTGTTATTGTCTTGTGTATATGATAATATGCTGCTGGCCCTTATGTGCAGTTGTTGCCATATATGTATAGTACAACAATTGTGTCTTACGAGTATTTCATGAATGTAGATGATAAAAAATGCCGAGATTGTTGTCAGTACTCAGTTGTGTGTTGGATATTTAATAGTTGTTAGTTAGAGTACACATATGAAAATATACCTACATATACACTCATGGACAATAAAATAGGTGCAAGCCACAATTGGCACGTGCACACTTTTTTGTGGGTTTGGCTAATTTTTGGCTATTACAAGTATACTTTTCTCTATTTAGAGTCAATCAATTTCTTATAAAAGATAATCAGCTGTGCAACAAAAACCATATAAATCGTTGTTGCACACTTTATGCAAAACTCAGGAAATTGCTTCACATCTTCACCAAATTCTCAACTTTTTAATCTGGATCTTTGGAAAGAAAATGTAAATTTTTTTCTCTCTTAAATCGCATTAATATTTGAATTTTTCTTCCCGCGTACGATGTTGGGAATTTTTTTCCGTTGTTGAAGACTTTTATATGGAAGAAAATGTTCTTTAAAATAATATCAAATATATTTAATTATATATATTTATAACATTTAATTAAATATATTTATTAAGTTTCAGACATCATGTCGTATAACCAAATTAATCAGAAATTATCTCAATAATGGTCTCGATTATCTCGGGGGGCATTCCCGGTAAGCCCGCATATTGTAAATTTTAGCTGGGTTCCGCTATGCGAAAGGGTGATAGAAGACCACTAGCAATCGAGAGCTTTAAAAATAATACAAAACAGAAATATTGTGGAAATAAGTTTTTTTATTTCATTATAATTTAGTAGCTAATTTCATGGCATATTTTTTTTAATATGATATCCCGCATATGCCCGCCGTGGTTACGAGTTACCTGATCCAAACGATCAATCCAATTTTTGAATACTTTTTCCAGTAAATCTGAAAAATAAATCTAATTGAGCCCAGCCAGCAAAAATTTGCTGCAAGTGATGGTCATTTGGGTTCAATTCTTGCACGAGCTATATCTTATAGGCACATAAACCAAGATCCTTATGTAAAACTTTCCACGTAGGTGAAGAACAAAGGTCAAATGACGACAAATCGGCATTTCGGCGTTTTCTTCAGCACTTCACTCTTCAGATTTATTCTTTTTCTTTTTTTTTTTTTCAAAATAAATTTCCACAATTTCTAAGCGTTGTTCTGGCGTTAAACGATTCATGATGACTTGCTAAACCTTGCTGAACAGAAATGTAAACACATTTTGCCATTCTCAGCGGTCAACTCATAGTTATCGATATAGGTATCTAGTGCTCATGCAGCTACACTCAACGCATAGAGAAGTATATATATCTTTCTTGTTTGTGCTTCGTAAGAAGAATTCATACGATTCGTGAGAGCAATTTTATTTTTTATTGTTCATTGCATGAAAAGAATTATAATAAATTACACGAAATATGCACACAATCTCCTTCGGTTTGTGGCAGGGCCAGAAACACTGTTTGAAGCAATGCCTTACGAGAACTCCTCTGGGCGCAAGCTCGAAGCCGATGAAGTTTACAAAGTGATCAGCGAAAGTTGCAATTTAACTGTACATATACAATAGAGTTGCAAAGCAAACATAAAAATATATGTGCTACAGGCTTGTAAAATATGTATGTATAGTAAGTGTTCAAAATATACTGTGCGAAAACACAGCTGTTACAGAAGTAATTCCTCAGCTCACAATGCTGATTTTAACCACTTTTTTCTATTCGAAACTGCCGGTCACGGAGGTGAATTAAAAAAAATTAAATTAATTTAAATGCAAATATTTTGCTCACAAAAAAGTCTTTCTCGGCTACTCTGAATCTAACAATTCGGCCGGTTGGGTGCGCTTTGGTGGAAAAAATATGAGAAACTCCACAATTTGACTTTATTTCAACAAGAAAGTTCATAAAAGCAGCTCCAATGTCTGAGTTGTTCACTATTTTTGATTTTCATAAAGCTAAACAAAAATAATTCTTAATTCTCATGTGCCTTCTACCTGTTGTCGAAAGTGAAAATGGCATGTTTTACCAATACGTTCAATGCAATTCTTCGAAGGAAAACTTTACGTTTACAATGGACAATCTCAAGCAGTTTCTTAATAGATAACGAAACGGCAAATAAATTTGGTAACCCATGCCTAATGTACAACATTATTTATGTTAATTCCCTGTAACCCGGTTGGTTCAATTTTTCAAATTACCGAAATATACATTGGAGGCTTTATCGCCAATTGTGTATTAAGTTATATCATAAACCGATCAGAATCTGTAGAGAAGGCACATGAATTTTTCATTTTTTTACACCTTGATATCTTGAGGATTAAATTAGTATCTCTTCCTTAATGTTTCCTTAAATGCAACTGTGAGGAATCTAACTCTTAAAAATTGTAAATTCATGGCCAAATATGAGTGAACCACCAACCATTTCTCGAATGGACTTTATTACTTATTTGCAAATTGTTTTCATTAAGATTGTTTTCCCTATGGGATCAGTGGTTAACGGCTTTTTGATCTTTTTACATTTTATTTCCTATTTCGCCTCATTCTTATTTTATTCTTTTACTACTTGAGTAAATAAATTAGTTTTGTGGTCGGCAAAAATAATAGAAACGCAAAATATTTAATGATAGATACAAATTGTAAACGTTACGAATTTGTCTCGGTTAGTCTTCAATGTAAAATTAATTAGCAAACTATTAAGTAAAGATCGCTTATTGCTGAATAAAATAAAATGGCATTGTACTCGGGAAGAAGCAAGATTAACACGTTGACTGCCAACTACGAGACAACTCGTAGTATGATTTCCCTTCCAGGAAGCCAACTACGAGTTATCTCGTACTACCTAAAACTACCACTTTTTATGTAGCTACGAGTAAAACCGTATTATAATAGTGTTAGTATCGATAAATGGCATCTGGGAAAAGAAAAAAAAATTGGGTTATGCTTCCGTGAGCTTCTTTTTTATTAAAAAAAAAATTCATTCAATATAATGCAAAAATTCATTCAATATAATGGAAAAATTAACTCAAATACAAGAAATAAAGTAATATATTATTGTTTGTGGAAGTTTTTAAAACAATTTTCCACACAAAGGGCTGGCTTCTCTGGACAGGCTGGACAGAAGTAACGCGTTTCTCGGCGTTTTTTTCTCGGGTACATACACGACATGGCTTTGTCGGACGCTGTTTTTTTCCGTTGGTGGTAAACGCTCTAAATAATGGAGCTCTTTAGATTTTGTTTTTTTTTTAACTGGTTGAAAATCTCCAATCAACGCCAAGACGAATTCTTCTCTGAACTTTATCAGTTTTATTTTAGATGAAGTTACTTTTTGGTAAATTCTGTGAGCATTTTGTATATATATCTCAATAATATGAAGTGAAACCTTTTTATGCCATCTAATAGTCTTTCTTAGAGATGAGTAGTAGGAAATCATTTGATCTGATCAGTCAATGCCAGACATTCCATTATTGTAATCTCGAATTATACTCGGTTTCATAGAAATTCTTCCATTGCGATTGGGCAGCTCCACCATTTCAATAGCGTGCATGTTTGAAATGGAAAGGACTTCTCGTTTGTCTTTCCATTTGCATACAGTCACAGGACCATTTGTCTGCCAAAACTACTCCCCTCTTTTTAGTTTACGATTTACCACATCTTTGGGGTTTCCTTTTCTGTTACTTCGTAGGGTTCCACACACATAAGTTTTTCGTGTATATAACAGTTTTGTAAGACTAACTGAATTATAAAAATTGTCCATGTAAAGCGCGTAGCCTTTATCGAGATAGTTGTCCTCAAGTAAATGTAAAACAACGTCAGCAGCGTGACCTACATTATGGGTAGTTTCCTCAGATTTTCCGTTGTAAATTTTTATTTTTATTACAAGACCGTCGGACTCACATAGTTCATATAGTTTGACACCATATTTGTGTTTTTTATTTTTTATGTATTGGCGGAAAAGCAATCTTCCCTGCCATAGCATTTAGGATTGGTCTCCCCTTGTATAATCTGTCGGTAGATGGTTGTGAGTTATCAACCAAATGAAAATAACGAAGTATCAACTGGAATCGATTGCGGCTCATATGTGTGCGCCAAAAGTTTACATTATATAGCTTGTTTGTGTTCCAGTAATGTTCTATTGTTGGAAAAGTACAAGGTCCCATTTGCAATAAAAGTGCAATAAAAACTTTCATCTCTGTAGCACTTACGTCTTGCCAATTTGATATCCTTTTAGATTTTTTTATAGCATTTTGATTCCCATTTTCCAATGTTGCGATTTCTTGCGCAGCATATAAATTACTTTGTTCTATCAGTAATGCTTCTTGCTCATCCGGAAAAAATAAATCCACCAGCGTTTGTACTGTAAAATTTGATGTATCTAATTTCACACCAACATTTTCTTCGAAAAGTAATAATTCAGGATTGTGTTGAACTTTTGTCCACAAATCATCATTCTCATTTGACGTTGTTGCTTGAAAATCATCATCATTATTATCAGATTCGGAGACGTCTTCAGGTTCGGAGATGACTTCATCTTCACTATCACTTGTATTCTCAGAAGGCTCATAAATGTCGTTACTACCATCGCTGAAATCATCTTCTGAATCACTTAGATTTGCGTTGTACTCAATTTCACATTGATTCAGTGACCTTTTCTTATCCATATTGGGTTCTTGATATTTATAACAGTAATTTTAGAGAATGTTTATAAATCTAAAAAGAAAGAAAATAATAATAAAATTATGATAATTATAATAAATAATAATAACTATAAAACAAAATATGTACTATAGAAAGCAATAATAATGTTTTTTTTTAGGAAAAAAAGCACCTACCTACTACGAGATAATTCGTAGCGAGTTCTTTCCCAGACGCCAACTACGAGATAACTCGTAGGTCCTTTTTCTCCTTTAAAAAACATCATTTTTGATTTTCGATGATACCAATGATCTAGAAATAGAGTTTTTAGTAATATAATGTGAAAAAATCAAAATGTCATTTTTGGCCAGTTTTCTGAAAATGGCCTTGTCATCAACGAGTTAATGAATAATTTTAGAAAACAAGGAGAAACGATGGATCAAATACCACAATTAATGAAATGATGCACAAGATGTTAATGCTATTCGTAATGCACAAAAACCTGAAACTTGAGGAAGAAAATGTAAAATTCTGCGAAGAGGAAACAGAAAACTCACACGCTATAGCAAATTAAATCTGTTTTGTCATCAAACGAGATAAAAACTGAGCTAAATTTGCAAGTTACAAGTCGGATAGTTGAATGTAGGTTGGCCTTAAATTTAATCGTTTTCGAAATATTCTATTTTAAAAATGATTTAGCAAACAAAAATATTTCTGGCTTGTCATCCACTTTCTTTTTAATATTTCTTGAAGGGTCCGATTTTTATCAGTTTGTACTGCCATGCCTTGAAATTTGTTATTAATATTATTATTATTACTTATTAAACTTACAATTCAAAACAATCGCTGGTAGAACTTGACATACCCTATGATCAAGGAGTACCGTGAAGGTGTTGTTGACTGTTTGCCTCGATTGCCAAGGCGTGGTGTACCTTTCATCGGACCAGACAGTCAATAAAGAATATCATTTATCTGTTTTGAATCATTTAAGAGATGCTGTACGTCGCAAACGACCGGAAATGTGGGCAAACAATTCTTGGATTTTGCATGATGATAACGCGCCATCGCACCGAGCCCAAATTGTGCTGGATTATTTGATCAAACATCAAGTAAATACCATCGTGCAAGCACCATATTCACCTGATATGGCCCCATGGGACTTCTTTTTGTTTCCCAAGTTGAAGTTACCACTTCGTGGAAGGAGATTTCAGTCGATAAAGGAGATCAAAGAGAATGCGACGAAAGGGCTGAAGGCCATCCCTTCGTCGGCCTACCAGGGTTGCATGGAGAACTGGGTTAAACGTTGGCACATGTGTGTTGCTTCAGACGGGTCATATTTTGAAGGGGATATAATACATTTGCCTGAAATTAAACTCTGTTTTGTTTTATTTAAACATTCCCGGTACTTGCTGATCATAGGGTAATTTAAACAATCGAAAATGAGCGGGTGAACATGTTTTGTGGTCGGAACATCCTATGCATCCTATGTGTGCACGCATAACTCTTTTTTAATTCCTCTTCTTTTCCTTTAGTCAGCTTATGCGATCGTGGTAGTAGTCTTACAACGTGTCTATTTCTTCTTCTGGCTCGTGAATAAAATTTCGAAATGGCAACGGTTTGATTATATAATATTATTAACTGTATATATAAGTCTAAAATTATAATTTACAATCATAAATAGCCTCAACTTGAATTAAGTATGAACCACTACTGTATTGAAGCGATCGCTTCTACTTTCTGATCCCGCTCACTTGGCGCACCATTGGAAGCTCACTTGCCGAGGCTTCAAGTTTTTTTTCCCAACAAATTATTTCGCTTCATGGCATTCGGCACCGTACTGCGATGCGTTCAGTGCGGAACGAAACATACGTACATGCATATCTGCGTGAAGAGTGCGTTGGTGAATATGTAACAATATGTAAATGTGTTTTATACATAGTATATTTTATAGTAATATAAGTTTTTGCGTCCTCACACACATACGAGTACCTAAATATTCACACATTAATGTCTTTGCTACCGGTGTATATTTTGAGCTGCTGTGAGAGATTGGCGAATTGCTGAAGCTCAGCGCTTAGTATATCAACACAGTGAAGTTTGTGTTGCTTTGAGCTTTATGCTAACATTTGCAGGTTGTTTGGCTTAAGTGCTCGCTCATACTCCGTGCACACATCCAATTGCACATCTGCGTACGCATACTTGTTGTCTGATTCCTTGTTAATCTTCTATGTACATATGTATACATTGCGCTGGTGGCATCATTTGTGTAAGAATTTTCAAGTAGGCTCCAACAAAACTGACTCCTCTAAAATTTTACTTTGTACCAAGTTGCAAGTTTGAATGTAGGCAAGGATACGCAGATGATTTTTGTGGGTTTTCATGTTTACCATTTTGTTAACATGAATGTAGAATGACAACTAGAATATGTGCATATGTAAATAAGTATGTAAGATCTATGTACAGTCTGATATACAAAAGCGTAGTCGCGATTAACGGGACCTGATTAGTCACTGCATTCTAGTCTCTGTTATTTCATGTAGAATGAAGTGTACCATACTTTAGTAGAGCTCGGAAAACCCACATGTGATTGTAAAGATAATTTTTTTGTTTGCTCTATGGATGCATGCTAAGCTATTTTGGGGAAACATTGGAAAGTTGAGCGTGACTGTGCTTTGAATTCGCGCAATTCCAAATATACAAAATTTTCTGCCCTTCTAGTCAACTCTTGAATTTCCTGGGTATCCTGTAAGGCCACTGGCCAGGTATTCGTGATGTCAGACACAACATGACTTCGAGCCCTTAGTGCGTCCACTGTATGGAAGATGCAGTGGAATCATCACAGCACTTTCTCCTTAGGTTCCCAGTTCTCACGGGCCTAAGATTTCGGCATATTACCTCTCATATATTTGCTACGTCTGCTGATATAGCAGACCTTGATAAAAACAACCTGATGAACTTCATCTGTAGCATAAAGTGGTTAACATAACCGTATCTCAGTCATCGTTCGGTCGTCATCCACAAATACCCAATGGCTTCACAAAGGACGATTTGGATTTCTTGGTCCAAGTGTGCCCTCTCTTTGGGCAAACATTTTAGCTAAACAGAAGAGCCTAAATATTTTAGTTTGCTTCGTAATTTAAAGCGGAATTTCGCAGATTTTTTGTGCTTCATTTTTCTAAACCAGCGCAAGTTCTCTGAATACTGTTTTGCGACTTTTCAAGTTGGCTAACTATTTCACACAATGTTACAATGTTTTCGAAGACATTCGATAGAGCCATGCACAAAATTCTATTATCTCATTTTTCTCGCTTAGGCTTTCATTTAACTTTTCTTATGGGGATCAACTGGCTCAGCGTGAGATTGATAAATTTAACTCTTGGTATACTCAAAACCACATACGCCAGAATATTAAAAAGTGCTCGCAATATACCGTCGCAGTACAATACCATCGAGGCATTCAAGTTAGTGAAGTAAGACACTTAGTCCCTTATTTTGACACAAATTTAAATTTTTTTGTCATATCTCAGTTATATTGTCTTTAAAGCGTTAACATACATCTTTTTTCCGCACAATAGTTTACCATTTTGGGGCATATACGATAAAACTTCTTTACACAACACTAATTATTTTATGCTTGCTTTTATCTCGAGAGCTTACGATGCCTGCTCCAACTATAGAATATAGGGTATACAAAAAGGTTTTGCTAAATTTGCTCTGCGATCATTAAATTTCACTAAACCTTTGCCTCTTATGAAATCAATCTCAGCTTGTTAATATCGAAACATAACTGTTTTTCTCTCATACTCTTTTGTAATTAATATCCTATGTGAAATTATTGACAGTCCATCTCTTTTACCAAGAGAAGGTCTCCACAGAGACCAGAGCCAATAATCGGAATTAATTCCGCAGGAATCATGAATTGGATCAGCGATTATGTAGGCAATCTTCATAAGGGCGATGGTCTGGTGTAGAACGCAGCAGAACTGCAAAGTGTTTTGTGACAAGTCCGAACAGAAAACTGTCAAACTTTCTACTAAAACTTGGAAGGAAAGACGTTCAGTTGATGGTCGGTATCATTACAGGACACAACCCATGGGGTTAGCATATGACCACCTTTGGAATCATTGAGAACCCGATGTGTCTGTTTTACTTGGAGGAGGAGGATAACACTGAGCACTTTCTCTGTTAGTGCCCTGCCTTGCTTCAGCAAGGCTTTGAGTTTTGGGATGTCGAGAGAATGAGTAATATTCGTTCTATCAAACTGGAGGATTTTTAAAGATTTCCCAAAGAATCTGGAAAATTCTCACAGGACTAACTTACCTTTGGCTCTGTCTCTATTCCTGCCTATGTCTTTCTCTAATAACTTTCTCCTTTCCTCCTTGACGATCTACCCTCTGAGTGTTTTAGGAGTCGCCAAATCTATTGGTGCTTCTTGGCTCGACCTATTCAAATTTCAATTTCAATTTTCAATTCCAAAAAGTATGTATATCTTGTACATTATTGGCGCTAAATTTTGTGCGAAAATCTGTAAGACTGTTAAACCATAGACTGAATAAATATGTAAATAATTGAAATACACCAAGTTCATATTCAATTACACTCAAAATATTTAAAAATGGGTTCTTAGTTTTGGTCTGTACTGTAAATTTAAGTGAATATTTGTACACTTGCATCCTGCCTTGCATTGCCACTCGACTCAAGCAGAAAGACAAGCACTTGGAGAAAAAAATAGGTCATGTTGCGCGGTGGGCACTTCTGCAACGGGCCTACACTGAGCTCAAATGTCAACGTCTTGAGGTTTAGTTTATATGCGGCTTTTAGGACTTTTTCAGCGGCTAATAATACTTTGTGTGCTTTTGTTTATTTTATTTTTGTTGACAAAAATTTCGCTTTGAGATTAACAGCATAGACATGAAAATATTCTGTTAGAGCAATGTTTAAGGGGCAAAATAAATAGTTATACAGATATGTGTGTTTGTGTACGTATTACAGCAGCTGTCGTTTATTGTTTCTCATTAGGTATTTACTTTGCTCTTAAAAGAATAATGACTTGGCTTAATCGACCGCATTCAAATGCATTTGTGTTATGTTGGTATATTTGGTGAATGCTCAGATAATGTTTAAAACAAGTTTGTGCATCTTTCCTACACTTTTTTTATTACAAACATCTGTAGCCAATTGAATGTAGTGGCAAATTAAATACTACATAAATATGTATATATTTTTATAAATAATATTTTTATATTCTTATTTTTTTCATGAAAGTGTAGTTCATTCTACAACATAGGCCATAGGCCATGAGGCCTGAAGCTCACCTTCGAAATGCTCTTCGAGCCGAGTATACCGTCAAGAAGGGAGTGGCAGACAGCAAGTCCATGGAGAAGGGGGAATTAAATTTTTATACAGATGGTTCCAGGCTGGACGATAAGGTTGGCTGTGGATATTGAGGGAAACTGTAAAGCTGATGAGCTAGCCAGAAAAGTGACTGCTTAGTGATAAAAGCACCATTGGAATACCTTTGGCCACGAGTAAACTAATAATAAAAACAACATTATCCAAGAGGCCAATAGGTCATGGAGCGACGGAGATACATACGTAACAGCTGGGCTACTATGGCCGCAAGTAAACAAGAAAAGGCCAAAGGAATTGCTTAGTCTCTCAAGAAATGATATCACGAAGGTCTTGGCTTGTATAACTGGTCATTGGCTATTTGGCAGGCATTTCTCGAGACTAGGAGTTTTTTCCCATGAATATTGCAGAAATTGCAGAGATGAGGAAGAGGAAGAAACAGATGAAAACTTCCTTTGCAATGGTCCAGCCCTAGCTAAAATCAGAGCAGGTTGTCTAGGTAAATACTTTTTCAAATCTCTTACAGAACTGTCTGGCATGGGGTAGGGATCAATTCTACGTTTCATACGAGCCACAAAATGGTTTTACGAAGGAAAGTAAATGGGTTTCCCGTGCAGCACAGGGGTATCACAACGGACCTGCAAGGTCTAAGTGAGTTGGTCGTGCCAACCGACTACCACCATAACCTAACCTAAATTTGCTATCAAAACTTCAAACTTTCTAGACAGAGTTTTAGCCCTCCATATAATAAAGTGTAACTTTCCAAGTACCGTTATCTCTAAAAGTGAAGCCAATCTAGTAATAGAATTGAGAAGTCTCTAATTAAGTAATCCCAACTACGGGGCTCGAAACCCAAACTGATATAAACAGTTTTTTTTTTTAATAGCCGTCGCTCCTCGGCACACAATGGCAAACATCCGAGTGTATTTCTGACCTGAAAAAGGTCCTCATAAAAAACCATCTGCCATCTGCCATTTGTGGAAAACATCAAGACGCACACCACTAGTAGGAGGAGGTGCTCGGCCAAACATCCAAAGGGTATAAAATTATACATACACAAATGCAGTAGCAAAGCAGTGATTCCGTTCAGTTCGAATGTGTTAATAAAATCATAGAGACCGTCGAGTCAGACTGACTTTGAGCACTTACTCCAGCACTTCCATTGACCAGGTATTTAAGACTCATTAGAAAACGTGTTGGAACCATTTCCATAATTGCAACTATGCCAATTTCTTCCTTGAAATAAATGGCAAAAAGGTTCTTCGAAATTTGTAAGAAGTATTGGTGCTTATGAAATTTTAGTTCAGTTTTTTAAGTTTTGTTTTGTGATGTTACCCACCAAATTTATTTTATGGCCAAAACAAAGGTTCACCTATACTTGTATTTATTTCTTATTATATTTAATATTTACTCGTATCGCCAACCCCTTGAAAATTACTATTAAATTTGCATAGAAAAAAATTCAATTTTCCGTATATTTATTAAGTTTTCCTCACAAAAGCAAAAAAAACAAAAATAGTAAAATAGTAAAAAACGTAAGCAAAATTTATATTTTTTGCATTTTTTGTATATTTTTAATTCTGGGTAGTTTTCAGGGTTCCTATAAAAAATAGTGGCACTTTTTTTGGACGTTTGTGAAAATGAAAATAGCGGACTAAATAATATCGAGCAATTTTATATAAAATTTCTCGACCAGTACTTTTTTTCGTATACAGATTCAATGGTAAATTTCAAAGTGTGTGCGGCTTAGGTAAATATTAAACAAAAACAAAAACAAAAAAAAAACATATTATATGTACATAGGCGACTCAGTATTTTAGCCATAGAATAAATTCAGGAAAACGAATTTTTTTGTGGTCCATCGTAGTTGACATAGGTACTTGAGTTCTTAAATGTCCGTATTAAATATGTTGAAGAATATTTTTTTTTTCAAAAACTTTCTAACTAAACCTATGCGGAAGAATTATATTTTTTGCAAATTGTGTTGTACGTCAATCATTTCTGACACTTGTGAAGTAAACAGCTCCAGTATACAAACAGATAAGCAATGGAGCGCGTAAAGGTTAAAATACAAAATACAAATTTCCATCACTAAAAATAATTTTTTTGTTTTTATTTACTAAAAAAGTTATTATAGCCTGAATTTATGCAATGAATTTTGAAAATAATACCATTCTCAAATAACATTTTTGATGATTTACTTTAAGGCTAAATTTTACTAACACATACACATAAAAATTCAAGTACATGCGAGTCCATTGCTGAGTTCTCTTGTTTAAAATAGAGTTAGTTGCACATTGCACACAACTCAGTTGACCGGAAAGGCATATCTTGCTTTAGGTTATAGTTGCTTCTCTCTTCGGAAATCAAATTTAATTAGAATAGTGTTTGGGAAATAGGAAAAGGGGAAGTAATTTTGATTAAACGAATATATGCAAATATTCAAATTAGTTCAATTAAATAGTTTTACAATTAAATTCAAGCCTTATGAGTTTACAATTGAATTAATTACAGTTTTAAAGTTACTGATTTTCTTTTCAATGTCCCTGCCGCTATTACACGAGTATATAGTAGATGTATTGTGGATATACACGCATTCATATGAATATAGAAGTTTTTTGTAGTCGGCTTAGCAGAAAATTAGGCAGCACATTCTATAAATAAGGGAAAGCGTTAAATAGGATACTCAAAAGCAGTTACACATAAGGCGTAGTGGCGGATTAAAGGATCAGAGTACAGGTACAAAGCTTTAATCGATATTTCAGAGATATTATATTATTTGGTTTGTTTTAACTGAAATTAGTCACCAGTCTTCATACATTTTCTTTTAATCTGGGAAATTAGAGTTATCGAGAGTTTTTAAGCCAAATTTCGATACTTCTATACTTCATCACGAAAGCCATATACTCAGGTACTCTCAGGCTACAGAGAGCTGTGATCTTGAAAACAAATAAAAGTTGTTTGATAATTATTACTAATTGGGAAATGAGTAAGTGAGAAATTCAGGCGGAGGCATTGTCGATGTATATGACACCCACTAACTTTGGACGGACGATCCACCCATGCCAAAGGCACACCCCCTGGAACTCCTCTGGGGGGTTCCCCATACAATCATTTCAAAATATTACCATTTTTCGCCAACCCAAATTGGGGGACATCAGAATTCGTTTTAGAGGTATGGTTCCTTCGGCAAAGTTTCTTATTTTGATCCCTAGAATATGATTTTTACAGAGCAATGGGCGATTTTTTTGCCACCCCACAAATCGACTCGGCCTAATATATATATATATATACATATATATATATATAAATACATTCATACTTAGCGCGTACACCCATTTTGGGTGTTTGGCCGAGTTCCTCCTCCTATTTGTGGTGTGCGTCTTGATGTTATGCCAAAAATGGAGGCACCTATAGTTTTAAGCCGACTCCGAACAGCAGATAGTTTTTATCGGAAGCTTTTTCATGGCGGAAATACGGAGGAGATTCGAACCCACGTTCTCCTAAAAGAAGTTTCCTATTCGGCTACGGCGGCCACCATATATTTAATATATATATATTTGATGCGTTTGCTTGATTGAGCTCTTCCTCAAATTTGTGTAGAAAATTTCTCTTATATGGAGGAAACCACCCAACACTGCCAACAAGAAAAAAATTGTCAAATATCAACGCAATTTTCGAGCCACTTTCAGTTTATTATATCAAAATTTAATGTGTTATGTTATAAAACTATTTACATACTCAAAATTTTTTTTAAAATGATTTGATGAAAATGTGTAAGACGATTTTCAAGCCACTTCAAACCTGGACTTTGTTATATTAAAACTTATTGGACTGCAATCTGCATGCCCAAAATTTAAAAGAAAAATTGAAGTTTGAATGAAAATGTATTGAATTTTCTCTTTAAATTTGCATCAATTTGAATTAACTTGTTTTTGCAGGAGAACAAAATATATTTGCACAAAAAAAATTGTTAGAATTAAATAAGACACAGAAGTCAAAATTTGTCAATAAGCCCCTGTGCGGTAGTTATTTAGCGCAGTATAAGCCTGTCAAGAATCATGGACTACTATATTACGCAGATTGAAGCGGTGCTTTGAGGTCAGTTGCCATGACGTAATTTTATTTACATCAGGTGTGGATGGGCGGATGAGGTAACTGGATGAGAGATGTGAAAGTAGTGACCTTCCGTAAGCAAAAGTAAAAAGCCAAGTTAGACCAATGTAAACATGGAAGAGAAAAGAAAAGAGAGTGGAAATAAATGTGGTTTCTAAACGGAAAAGTGTAAAACAAAACTCTGAAATTATGTCAACTAATAAACTAAAAATAGACTGTATAAAACAGATAAATGCTAAAAAAGTTAAACGAAAAACAATTAATAAAATAAATTAAACTGATATTTTATGTATTTCATTTTAATGCAGATAATGTAACATTTCTTATAGTTTACAGAGAAAGAATATTAGAGAATATTTAGGATTTAGTTAAATAATTTATTTACTAACATTTTGACGTAGTACGTTGTGGAAGAAATATTTAGGCCACGATGATTTCCATAAATTTTAAATTCTTTCCAAGTCCTAGAAATCGAAGCATTTGAAGCATAAGTAGTTCCAAGTTCTAAAATCGAAAACGAAAGTGAGGAAGAGAATAGTCCTCTTACTAGCCAACGATTTTAAGTTAATGAGACTTTTATAGGATCAGTGAAACATTATATTGCAGTTATATTGATTTATACCCGCATACCAGGTATGCCCATGAGTTCCCGAAATATTTTAAATATCGAATGACTCTCCAAAATATCTCGGTTTCAGTTGAATAGAAAATATTAGCGTATAAGTATTAACGCCAAAATAGAAAACCTAAGAAAATATCCTTTATTTGAATCACAAATCGACGTTAAATTTTATTTGAAGATCCTGATATTGTTCCACAAATGGATGGGCCTACAGTTTTAAGCCGAATCCGAACGCAGATATTTTTTTACGAGGAGCTTTTCACACACCACCAGAATCATCAAATAATTTAATATATAAGTTACTTCCTATTTGTATTACAATTTTTAAAGCAAATGTAAATTTTTTTTCTAAATATCAATGCATGGGGAACCGAAAGTAACACAGATAAAACTATCCAAGTAATATATTATATACAAACAGAGAGTGTGATCTACAAATATTGACTATAAATAATGAAGTCATTAAATATGAAACAAAAGCCAAATATTTAGTCTTCAGCTATAATTCTTATGTGAACTTATTAGTGTTGAAAGTTTACAGAGGAAATACATTAAAAAAGAAGCACTCCACTAAGCGGAATAAGAGGGAACGAGTAGCAAAAGGGGAAATGAGAAATGTACGCTCTATCATTTCTGTACCTGCTGATTTTCTATATATATAATATTTCCTACTATTGACAACGCAGCGCATGTCAGGTATTGCTTGGTATATGATATACATTTAACATCATGGCGTCCACAACAGGGGAAGCTCGGTCAAGAAAACTCATAAATGGATGTATCAGTTCACGCCACTTGTACATACTATATATTTTTATATATTAGGGTAGGTGCATTTTTATGGAAATATTTTTCTCGACATCCTTCCTAACAGATTCAAATTCTACATAAAATTATTAGAAAAAAAATCGATTAGAGCATAGTAAATTTTGACCAAACAAATTTTGAAAGAAGTTACACTTGTGCTCACATAAATAAGTTACTTCATCTTTTTACAATATTCGAAATATTTTTCATGCTAAAATTTGTTACATAAATTTTTCATGTATATACATAACTCATTATACGAAACAAGCAAAAGTGCTAAGTTATCCACGAAATTGAAAAAAAAAATGCAAGAAATTTACTTTAAATTTTTAAATATTTCAATCTGAGTCTTTAGCAAACTTCTGGGTATACACTTTTATAGTCCATCCAATATTAACGTAATAAAGTATAATTTAATGTCGATTTAAAATCTAGTTGAATCTAGTAGTCAAAATTTTTGGCATAACATGTCGAGAATTTTGTTTCATATAAGGCACATGTGGAAGTCTTTAAAAAATGCTCGACCTCGTATGCAAAAATTATTTTATTTTTGGCACTACAAAAATAATTTGTATGTAATTTTTTAATGTTGTGACTGCATGTAATTTTTTTAAACTTTCAATATATTAGAAAAAAATTGTACCTTGCGATTCTTCAAATGAAAAATGTAAATAAAGTCGTCGTTCCAAAAATTCCCAAATAAAAGTTTGTATTAAAAAAAGTTGCAGCAGATAAGAAATTATTTATATGCACATTAACGTATTAATTCAATATAGTTTGTTTTAAAATTTGTAGGGCTCGAAATGGTGTTTAGAGCTATTACAATTTTATGTGGAATCCGAATCTACTAGGAATGATGTCGAAAAACGTTGACCCGCCCTAATATACACACATACATATAAATATTTCTTAGGTAATGTTTTAATATAAAGTATGAGTAATATAAATACTAAAGGGTCTTTCAAAGGACACGACGTTCTTTAGATTCTTTCATATTTCATCAACTTTATTCCAAATACGGATCTTAACAATTATATATGAAAAATAAAAAATAGTTTGAAAAAACTAAAAAAACACGCTTTTATTGCTAATCGAACTAAAAAGTAGAAAATAAATTTTAATGACAAAGGGACCTATAATGAAGTAATAGCAAATCGATACAATAGATACAAATAGAGTAATTCCAATTAGAGTTAAAAGCGTGGGATGCATTTTGCTTCACTTTCATAACCTTCTGTACATAGGTAGTTGCCAATAGAATGATTGTAATATTTACTATCAAAAAAGTCTTGCGGTATTTCCGCAAGCTTGTCTTTGCAAGCGCGTAGTTCTAGTTGTATTCGTCGCATCGGTTCACGCTAGAGCTTTTTGGAAAGCTCTTTTCACATGCTAACATGTGTTTGATTAATTGTTGTTTGTTTTTAGTCGTTCGTGAGTTATAGCGTCGCAAACATGGAGCAAAATAAAGAGAAAATACGGCATATTTTACAGTACTACTACGATAAAGGCAAAAATGCATCTGATGCTGCCAATAAAATTTGTGCAGTTTATGGACCCGATACAGTTTCCATTTCCACCGCACAACGATGGTTTCAACGTTTTCGTTCTGGTGCAGAGGTGATCGAAGATGCGCCACGGTCCTGAAAGATCCGGCATAGTAGCAGCCGTAGCATCAACCAAGAACTGGGCATGAGTCATCAAACCGTTATAAGCCATTTGAAGAAGCTTGGATTCAAAAAGAAGCTCGATGTTTGGGTGCCACACGACTTGACGCAAAAAAACATTTTGCCCGTATGGATGCATGCGAATCGCTTCTGAATCGCAACAAAATCGACCCGTTTTTGAAGCGGATGGTGACTGGCGATGAAAAGTGGGTCACTTACGACAACGTGAAATGCAAACGAAAAGCGGTGAAGCTGCCCAGACGGTGGCCAAGCCTGGATTGACGGCCAGGAAGGTTCTTCTATGTGTTTGGTGGGATTGGCAGGGAATCATCCACTATGAGCTGCTCTCCTATGGCCAAACGCTCAATTTGGCCCTGTACTGCCAACAACTGGACCCCTTGAATGCAGCACTCATGCAGAAGAGGCCATCTTTGATCAACAGAGGCCGAATTGTCTTCCATCAGGACAACGCCAGGCCACACACATCTTTGGTGACGCGCCAGAAGCTCCGGGAGCTCGGATGGGAAGTTCTTTTGCATCCACCGTATAGTCCGGATCTCGCACCCAGTGATTACCACCTATTTCTGTCCATGGCGAACGAGCTTGGTAGTCGGAAGTTGTCCACAAGAGAGTCCTGTGAAAATTGGCTCTCCGAGTTTTTTGACAATAGGGAAGCGAGCTTCTATAAGAGGGGCATTATGAAGTTGGCATCTCGTTGGGAACTCGTCATCGAACAAAACGGCGCATATTTGACTTAAATCGCATTATTATAACCAATTTTATGAACAATTGAAAATTTAATAAAAATACCGCAAGACTTGACAATCTTATATAATATATCAAGCATCCCACGCTTTTAACTCTAATTTGAATTATTCTATTTGTATCTCAATTTTTGTTATAATTCTGTTCTGAGGTAGTTGACTATGACTGATCGTTCGATTTGCTATTACTTCATTATAGGTTTCTTTGTCATTCAAATTTATTTTCTACTTTTTAGTTCGATTAGCAATAAAAGCGTGTTTTTTAGTTTTCTTAAACTATTTTTTATTTTCTACTTTTTAGTTCGATTAGCAATAAAAGCGTGTTTTTTAGTTTTTTTTAAACTATTTTTTATTCTTAATTCCTCCCGATCTAAAGCATTCAAAAGGAATGTAATGATGCAATTTTCTTTTAAGTCTAATTATTGTAACAGTCTAACAAATGTAAAAAAAAAAATTATTTTCAGTAGTTACTTTAAAAGTTATTCACGAAAAACCAAAAAAATGCACTGACAAAAGTGTACATACGTTATATTAGGACACTTATTTTGCTCTTCTTTTCAGCGAATACTTAACTGTAAAGTACCGTTTATTTTATTTTGTGGTTCTACTTTGCAGTCTTCTTAAAAATTATGGCATTTTGTCTTTTGAAAAAGTGTACGGTCGGAATAATGTCGCTCCGCAAAGAAATCTCTACTGATTTGAGAAAATTAGTTGTTGAGTACAGAAGTAATAAGACATCCTTTGGATAAATAGCTGATTTATTGCATTTAAGCAAGTCTACGGTACAAACTATTTGTAAAAACTTTGAAACAACCAATTCTCTGGAGATTAAGCCGCGTAGTGGCCGGCCCAAGAAGCTCAACCGGAGAGATGTATTCTTTATTCGCAAAGCAGTGAATCAGAATCCGAAAATACATACTACTGATTTGGCCCAGGAGGTAGCCGAGAGGTATCAAATTGTTGTCCACCCACGTACAATAAGCAGGACCCTTAATAATGAAGGTAACAACTGCAGAACCTCGCAAGAAGCTTGTAAGCAAAAAAGCACCTTATAAGGGAATAGAATTTTGGAAACTAGTTTTATTCACTGATGAGTCCAATTACAACATATTTGGATTCGACGGCAAAGCCAAAGTTTGGAGAAAACCAAACACTGCCATGGATCCTAGGAATCTGATTCCGACTGTAAAGCATGGTGGTGGCAGTGTCATGGTTGGGGGAGCAGTTGCAGCCACAGGAGCTGGAAACCTCGTTTTCATTCAAGGAAATATGGATCGCTACTAATACAAGCAAATTTTGGAACAAAACCTGATGCCATCCGTGGACAAACGAGGCCTAGGCTCGAGCTAGATCTTCCAGCAAGATAATGACCTGAAGCATTCTGCGCAAATCGTCAAGGATTAGCTGCTGTATTACATTTTATAATAAGTAATAAGAGGACAAAACGTTCATGGACACACGCTTTTTTCTATAAATATTTGACAAAAATTTTATTAGAATTATGTTTACAGACCTGTTTTCTTTCCCGGCATCCATTTCATTTAGTTTTTATTTTGATGTTTCTCCTTACATTCGTAATAATAATTATCGATAACACAGTAAACACAGGGTTGTAGGCCAAAAAATATCGTTATTATCTAGAATTATTTTATAATCTCAGATTTTGGGAGACAAATTTTGTATGGGAAATCGCGCTTTTTAATTACAGATTTTGAGGTAAGCGCGAAAAAGTAGATCATCTACTTACAATTACTACAATCTACGGATTTCATTAGAAATAAAGATTTTTCATTTTACAACCAAATTCACCTTACTTTTTGCCAACAGGTAAAAAAAGAAAATATTAATCCTGGCAATCCTAATAAGGATAATGGAAAACTTTTATCAAATTATTGCATTGTCATCGGTCCTTGATAGGTGTGCAAAATTCCAAGTCGATCAGATTTTTAGAAGCCAGTGAAAATTAAGCTCAAAGATTCCGTTACATACGTACATACATACATACATACATACAACCCGAGCTAATAAAAGTGTGTTAATAATATAATTTAAATGTTTCCGCTTTATGTCATGTAATTCTTATATGTATTATCCGTAAAAAGAAATACTGTTTAAATCATGATTTAATATTACGCATGTTGCGTGTTGTAAAATTACTAAGTGTTGAAATTTGACAGATGGAAATGAAAAAAAAGAAAATAAATGTCCACCATGAACCCATCTGCATTCTGACATACAAAAATTAAAATTTTGTTGGGTTTCAGCTCTGAAATCGTTTACTTTACCTTTCAAAAATCCCCACTTTGGTCTGACAGTCCGTTTTCAATCCTCGTCAGAACCAGTTTCTTGATATTTGTGCACCAACTTTTGAATTGTCGACTCATTCGGACAATTATTTCCACCAAAACAGTTACGAATTTTGAGATATGTTGTTCTTAAAGGTCGATCCGTGTTATAATAAGTTGCAATAATTTTAAAGCGTTGTGTTATCCTGTAGAATTTTATATCTGTCTACTTACGACATAAAACAGGTATCGTCTAGCAATTATGCACTACTGACATCTAGGCGTCACTTTTGAAAGACCCTTTGACTGTATTCGCTTCGCCACAACTACACGAGATAGAAAAGAGGAGGCACTTCCCTGCTAATATAAATAAAAGTGTCGATATATGAAAAAACTAAAAGGAAAAAGTCTAAATATGAAAACTGTAAGCATTCTTTGCATTTCATGCAAGCCCAACTATCTAAAGAGCAATTTTATTGCAGTATGCCACTTGCCAACAACCCTGACTGGAGCATCGTCGATCGTTTGGAGCGCAACATTTCTAAGCTTATTAGATTATATTTTATGAATTCCTTAGCGTGTCAGACATGAAGTTCAATTTCCAGTTGTACACATGCAAACATGCACATCCAAGCATATATCCACATACACATATATGAACGCCATGTGAGTACTATTTCAATAGAAAGGATAAGCATAATGTGCAGTTAAGTTGCAAACATTATTCACTTATATAAGGCGCCAAAAAGCGACAGACACATTTGCGGCTTACACGAAGCATAGAACTTGAATTGCGGGAAATCTATACGTATGCATTTATATATATACTTGTACGTACAAACATTAGCAGAATTATTTTATGAGCTGATATAGGTATCTGCGCACATCTATATCTCTATATTTTGGCTACATGCCATTTTAACTCGTGCACTAGCTTTCTGCACTTAAAAAAATATGTGTGGCGCAAACGAAAGGCGTTATATAGGCTTGAATTTTAAAAAATATGACCTCGAAAATCGGGTAATTCCGAGAGAAGCGGAGAAGGGAGACAAAAAGAAGTAAAAAAGAACGTGAGACTTCAGGTGCTGGTAAGTAGAACGGCAGACCCAAAATTCTAGCAAAAACTAAGGCATCAATGAAATGGTTTCAATACCAGTAGTGAAATTCACTAACATATTTTAACGATGTTTGTGCTGTTATCTTTCCTTAAATACAAATGCATCGATTTGACTATTCGGTAACCCGTTTCGTAAAAGAGATCGTTAAGATAAAATCAGCAGATTTGGTTAACAAGTCGATCTTCACAACTCAAATGAGAATATACGAATTACTGGTTTTAATTAGAACGGTGAAAACGGCGATATTAACAGGTTTTTAAAAAAAGATCCGAATATGTCTTTCGAGAAATTGGCTTCTGATTTATCGCGTGAAGACGAGGTTGTGATCCCGCAAACAATGGGTCGACGTTTGCTCCGGGATGCGGACAATACTTTCCATTTGGCTGCATAGGAGTTTCAAAAACTATGTCAATCAACTCTAGATGTAGCTGAGGACTTATTTTTAAGCTTTACAGTTAACTCCAAAGCTCCAGAGTAACGGTGAATCAGACTAAAACAGGTAAATCTTGTAATATTCAAAACTATTCAATTCTAAATTCTGGTTTTATATTACTAGGTTCTAACTGCACCGTGATTTTTCAAAACTGGATGATATTAACCACCCGTAGGTAAGCAATGGTAAATATTCATGAGCCGGTCGCTCGTTATCCGAATCATCATCGTGTAGTAAATGCAACTAACCTCTCCACTTATCGCGCAAAGGTTTGTATTTTTGATTGAGCTGCAGTTGTTAAAGTCATCATCAAATATAACTGAACAAAAAAAAAAAAAACTCAAAGTTGATTTTAAGCAAGAATGCATATATATACATATGTATGTATAATTGGCGCGTATACCCCTTTTTGGGTGTTTGGCCGAGCTCTTCCTCCTATTTGTACCGTGCATCTTGATATTTTTCCACACATGGAGGGGCCTACAGTTTCAAGCGGACTCCGAACGGCAGATAGTTTTTATGAGAAGCTTTTTCATGGCAGAAATACACTCGGAGGTTTGCCATTGCCTGCCGAGAGGCGACCGCTATTAGAAAAATGTTTTTCTTAATTTTGTTGTTTCACCGAGATTTGAACCTACGTTCTCTCTGTGAATTCCGAATGGTAGTTACGTACCAATCCATTTGGCTACGGCGGCCGCCGTATATATGTATAGCAAGAATGCATACCTTAGTAATTTTTGCTATTCATCTATATGCATTTTCTGCTTTAGCAGTCCTGTTTAGATGGTATAATAATTTTATTTTTCTCTATAAAAATGGTAGCCGTATGCACTAACTTAGTAGAACAACCATTCACGGGGTGCAGTGAGTCCAATTAGGGAGTCATTATTAGGTAATTTTAATTAATTAATCTTTAAATTATTTACCTATTCATTTTGGAGCTTAGTGCATTTGCAACGTGAATGCTTCTGACATAAAAGGTTAAAGTGTTGACTTTTCGGGGACAAAATATAATTTATAATATAGCGGTTACACCGATACATGGTTTTTCAAAGCCCTCCAAACAGGGTCAAAACTACCCTGTTGTGATAAAGCTAATGGCTTGCAATATTCCACAAAAATATTCCTCCTGAAATTCCACTATAAATGTTCAAACTAGGAATGTCGCTCAGAAAACTGTTTTAATCGTTTTTTTCACATTTTAGAAAAGCACTCAGCAACATAATTTAAAAATTAATGAAGCCTTAAAGAAATGTTTACTTGGAAATGCAGAAAGCGCCGGGAGTTTTTCTATATGACCGTTCATTCTAAATTGCCTTCATTTTGTCCCCGGACAATGACCATTAAATTGTGATAGGTATAGGCGATAACCACTCTCGAATTACGGGTAACCAGATATTTCATTAAATCGGGAGCTCACTTCTCTGATTCTTAAGGATGCCACACCATCCACTGCGCGAGCTATTATTCAAAAGCTAAGCTCAGTAAAATCTAAATAAGGCAGGTGAGATAAAAAGCAAGCGTTGAGTTGAGTTTAAAAAATTGTATAGTTTAAAGTATGAATTTAGAGTCGAAAAACACTCCCAGATAAGAAATTTTTATACAAACCGAAGAACTAACAATATTTTAAAGGTAAATATGATATAAGTATTTAATTATAAAGTTATAATTATTACGGCAGCGCCGTAAAATCGCTCAGTGTAGCGTTAGTTCCCCAATCCCGTAATTTGTTGGCGAGGTGTTGCATCACCATTGTCGTGCTAAAAAGAACTAGAAAATTGCGAAATGCAGCCAAGAGAAAACATTAAGATAAGCTGGCAGTCCCAAAAAAAAAAAGTAAAAACAGAAAGCGATTACAAAAGGCAAGATAATTCTCGTTAAGTTGTGAATGTTCAAACGGTTTTATTGCTACAAAAGTCATTCTTCAGTTCTCAAGTCCGCGACCTCAAAACACGAAGCACTTAATTTTTTTGTTATTTTATACATGTACATACAATTTTTTCTTATTTAATCAACATTTCAATTTCGTTTTGAACTTTTGCTTCGGTTTAACGTAGACCTACGTTGTGGTCGATTTCGACCAAATCTTTTTTTTAACTTAAATATTTTTAAAACTACTGCTAATATTTAATTTTTCATTATTTCATGACTTCTTTGCTTGACCATTACTACATACATCGAACTTGAAGTTTAAGCTTCTTTGTTTTATAAGGCGGCACTTATTTTTAGTTTTAGGACATTTTTGACAGATTGGGTCGTTTTCGACCCGAGTGAATAAGACAGCAGATGTAAAGCACCCATCCGCAGTATCGCCCGACAATTGCGGTCGACTGTTAATGATAAATGCACAGAATCTCTGCTAAGCCAAAACAACAATAAGTGCACCGATTTCTGTTATAACGGGGTACTGTCTAATAGGCAGAAATGCCCCCTTCTGCAAAAACTGCCTAGATAAGAAAGAATAAGACACAATTTCCATCTTCTATGCCACAGTTCTGCTATAGGTAGAGGTATATTTACAATTTTTAATGAGTTGGAAGACTTTAGCTCGGTGGAAATCAAGAATCTTCCAAAGTTTCTGAACGGTTGAGGAGATATAAAGACGAGTTCCCCATGCGGTATTACTATAGGGTATAATCCTGACTATATCCCTTAGTGGACAACCACTGCAACCTAACCTAACGTAAGTGAGTGATTGCATGTCAAGTTATCCAAATATTTTGGACGTTGTCGTAAATGTTTATGAGAATTCATTTATTTATAAGCTTGAGTTAGTAAGACTTACTTACTTACTTAGGTGGCCATAACAACCCGTTACCGAGTTACGGCCGACCTCACTAGCTCTCTCCAGTCGCCTCTGCTCCGCGTGCGCCTTCTCCAATTCTGTATACCAAGCGAGCATAGGGCTTCCTCCACCTGGTCTTTCCACCGGAGCAATGCTCTTCCTCTTCGTCCGCTCCCTTGGACTTCGCCCTCGAACACCTTCTTTGCTGGAGCTTCTTCATCCATACGCACGACATGCCCTAGCCAACGCAGGCGTTGGATGGCGATGCGTTGAACTACGTCAATGTCGGCGTAGAGCTCATACAGCTCGTAGTTCATTCTTCAACGGTAGTCTTCGCCAACGCGCACAGGACCGAAGATCTTACGAAGAACTTTTCTCTCGAACACCACAAGAGCGGCTGCATCGCTTTGTGACACTACCCATGCCTCTGCGCCATAAAGCAACACGGGTATGATGAGCGTCTTGTAAAGTGTTAGTTTGGTCATGCGAGAGAGAGCTCGACTACTCAATTGCTTACTTAGCCCATAGTAACACCTATTAGCAAGAGGGATTTTCCGTTTGATCTCCAGGCTAATATCGTTGTTGCTGTTAACGGCGGTGCCAAGATAAATAAATTCTGGCACAACTTCGAAAGTATAGTTGTCCGCAATGACGTGCGTTCCTACACGCCGTGTGTTCCGCGTTGTAGACAACATATACTTCGTTTTACCCTCGTTCACCGCCAGACCCACTCGTGATGATTCCTTCTCGATAGCAGAAAACGCAGCCGTGACATCTCGCTTACAGCGGCCGATAATGTCAATGTCATCGGCGTACGCAAGGAGCTGGACACATTTGTAGAAAATAGTGCCATTACGATGCACACCTGCTTTTCGGAGCACCCCTTCCATCACGAAGTTGAAGAGGTTGCATGATAGTGGATCGCCTTGTCTGAAACCTCGAACGGTACTGAATGGCTCGGAGAGGTTATTTCCTACCTTGACGGAGCTGGTTGTGTTGCTCAACGTCATTCTGCAAAGCCGTATGAGCTTCGCTGGTATACCGAACTCAGACATGGTGGCGTACAGGCAATCCCTTATCGGGCTATCGAACGCAGCTTTATAGTCGACAAAGAGATGATGGGTGTCGACTTGCTTTTCATGGGTCTTTTCCAGGCTTTGGCGTAATGTGAAAATCTGGTCGATGGTGGACTTACCACTTCTGAAGCCGCACTGATAAGGCCCGATCAGTGTGTTGGCAAACGGCTTAAGTCTTCCACATAGGACGCTAGACAGGACCTTGTAGGCGATGGTTAGAAGACTGATGCCCCGGTAGTTGGTGCAGATCGTCGGGTCACCCTTCTTCAGTACAGGACAAATTTTGCTAGCCATATTTTGCAGATGAGCTGATGCATGCTCCCTATCAGCACATCGCCGCCAGTCTTGAACAATTCAGCGGGCAAGCCGTCAGCGCCAGCCGCTTTGTTATTCTTGAGCCGCTGAATGGCAACTCTGACTTCGGCATGACTAGGTGGTGGAACGTCCAAATTATCGTCGATTGGCGGTATCGGGTCATCTTCTACTGGGTCGGAATTGTGTGCGTCATCGCCAGCAAGTAAATTGCAGAAGTGTTCCCTCCATATACCCAGTGTGGACTGTGTATCCATAACCAGATTTCCGTTTTTATCTTTGCAGGCTGATGCTCCGGTCTTGAAACCTTGTGTCAGACGCTTGACTTGTTGATAGAATTTTCGAGCATTATTCCTGCCCCTGTACTCCTCTAGCAGCTCACGCTTCTCCTGTTCTCGTTTCTTGCGTCTGAAGAGGCGCCTCTCTTCCGATCTCTTTTCCCTGTAGTTATCTCGCACGGCCCGCGTTGCAGCTGACTGCATAGTTCTTTTTTTAAATATTTAGAAATATTTTTTTTAATGAAATACCTCTGGTTCTTTTCAGTTTTTACAAAAATGTTTCTTTTTTATTTTTTGTTGGGATAACGTTTACTTATAAAAAATGTGTTTAGAAAAAAAGTTGATTGTTTGGGCACAAGTATGGAACAATTTTGTTTTTGTCAGAGGGTTTTTTTGGGTTTTGCTTTTCTTAATATTTAAGACCATACTAAATAATCCCTGACAGTTTTCGAGTTATATTCAAATGCGTACAGCGAAGAAAATGACTTAATCGATTGAAAGGCTGTTGTTTTGCAATAAAATATTGAGATATTTACTTTCTGCATTAATCAAATTTAATAATTCAAAAAATTTAATATTACTCTCATATTTAAGAAAAAACAGATACTCTTAAAAAATAAATCTACATATTTGTGTGTATGTTGGCTGTGTGCGGTGGACCACTAAAGGGAAATAAACACTCAAAGTAAATACGAAAAAATATACTCTCTTATCATTACATAGATACGCCAACTTTGCCTTAGCGACTAAATAGCGCTTGCCCGGTATTTGATAGTGTAATATACAGCCCAGTGTACTTGTGTAAGTCATCTTCTATAATTCATCTTTTGGTGCAAATAGCCGCAAGGTGAGCCAGTTTCAACATTTTGAATAACTTGAAAATTCATTGAAAAATTAACAGAAATGTTTAAGCAATTGAATAGAGCGAAAAACTAGAAAGAAAGCTTATTTGCACATATCCCCATTTAATTTAAGACATTGCCATTCTTGTTTTGAGGTTTGAAATTTTTGTTCTTACTTATTACAGAACGTGCAGATCACCACGGAAATCATGGGAGGGTCAATATGCCACCCACAACAACAAACATACATTTACTAATGCTAATGCGCTTAGTCGGAAATGATCTTAATTAATGAGTAATCTAATAATGTCATTAGCATTGTTGTCGCAGTACCTATTGTCAGTTATAATACATTGGCTAATAGGTGCATTGTTGATCCGCATTCGGTGAGATAAACAATAAAGCCATAACGTGCGAAAGTCATTTAGATACGCAAACAGAAACTTGTGTGAACACTTTAGGTGCATAAAGTAGTGCATCTTAGGATGCCACTTAATAATCTGATATGAATCAGGCTCACGAACACTGACGCTACAGAGGAAATGGCTTTGCCAAAATGGGCTTTTATTAAAGTAATTGCTTCACCTCCGCTTTCATGCCCATTCGGTTACGGCGGACGAAGATATTAACTTACACCTTTCAATTTGTATGAGGATTTATATTATATTTAGGGATACAAAATATTAACAGATGTTCTAGCACATTTTTTACCAGTTGATACATTATTTTTTAGCTCGCCGGTAACAGAACAGATGTGTAGGCTATACAACTAGAAATCGAAAGATTTTTACCGCCAATGTAACGCTAATAATCCCAACAATGATCCGGTAATATGGACTTCATTTCCTGACAGTTCACTGCATTCGTAGGAAGTTCCAATTCCAAAAAAGTCTAAGCTTATTTTGGGTTGTTGCAACTCAAATTAAAAGATGCAATTAAGTCTTAAATGCATAACTTTAGATGTGCTACTATATGGATATCAAAGTTGCGCCAAGTTTACTCAATATATACCTTCTAAGCCAGCGGCATACAGTCAAACGATTTGGTTAGCAAACGATACGATAACTTCGTTTCCCCTAAACTGGCAAATTGATATCGGAAAGCAGGGTAATTGTAGACACCTGAACCAAAACCAGCGTGTAGTGAAGGATCTTATTATTTCTTATAAATATTCTGGTCGGAAACTTACTGTAAGTAATCATTTCACTTCGTTTCTGTTGCTAGAAGAATTTGTAAAATGGAATATGGCCATTGTCGCGATTGATACTCGGCGATTTTTTTTTCAACAAAGCAATTGAATGTAGTTTGGGTAAGTTTTTGAACAATTCTTGTTAAGACTATGAAGTGACTATATAACTCAGGCAGGTCAAAACGAGTTTCAGGACTAATGCTGAGTCACAACGAGGTCGCATCAAGCAAAAAGCTAGTTGCTAGCTGCGCCACCGAAGGTCGAAAAGGAAGCGAGCTACTCGGCAAGAATGCGTCAAATGCAAGAAGTCAATACGCGCCGAACATTTCCTCATACAAACGAAATTCCTAAACTGCTATAAGGGGCCGCCTCAGAAAAATACTATCTATGTGAATAAGATAAGGTTTCTTTTTTATTATATTGTATTTATTGTATATTACATAAGATTATTTTTAATTATGAAATCAGAAAAGCTGTATATTTTCAAATAGTTGTAATCATCTCGGTATATATCTGCAAAATTTTGCACACTAAAAGGAAACAAAATTAAAACGGTTACGATAGCATACTTTTAAATTATTTATTTTATTATTTCCTAAAAATTTGGGAAATTTGAAGACTGAGCTGTAAGCATTTTGGAACTTGACAAAACTATCTAAGTTATTATCAAATTAAAGCTAAAATATCTATACCGGTAGATAATATGAGAGCGAATGTGAATGTTTTCTTCAAATAAAATTATTAATTATATTTCAAATATACTTTTACTGGTTTATAAGGTAAATTTTACTGGAGAAAACAGCTGAGGGTATAAAATTTACAATTTATCAAGTTGGGATGCGTTGGATTTCATTTTCATTGTAGAAATGGCATAAATCTGATCCATCTATCGTTTAGAATTTAATTTAATGCAGCCATAAACAAAAGGTATACTACTGTGGGCAAAAAGTAAGGTGAATTTATTTGTCAAACTTCGCGGTATTAAAATTTCGCTCTAGTTATTTTTTTCATGAGTTGGCAGCACTGTTAATAACATCTGGGCCAACTTTCATGTGAATGTCGTTATCAGTAATATATTTACGCTTGTGTTTACTAAACGATCAAGAGTGCAGTTTTCGATTTTTACAATATCTGATTTGATTGAGCAGAGAAGTGCCATCAAATTTGTTTGCGGAATGAAATTTCGGCTGCGGAAACGTTTAGCATGTTGCAGAAGGCATTTGGTGATTCGACCATGTCTCAAAAAAATGTTTATAAGTGATACAAAGACTTCAAAGAGGGTCGAGAACGTATTGATGACTTGAAGCGCTCCGGACGACCATCGACGTCAACAGATGACCAACACGTCAATAAAGTGAAGGAGTTAGTGCCCAAAAATCGTCGGTTGACTGTTAAAGACCTTATTGATATGATCGGAATATCAGAAGGATCTGTGAAAACCATTTTGAAAGACCATTTGGGCCTACGAAAAGTCAAATCTCGTTTGGTACCGAAAACTCTCAATATCTTGGAAAAAAGTCGTCGCGTTGATGTGTGTGAAACAATGCTTTCAGACTATCAGGACAAGCTCAAATGAATCATTACGGGAGATGAGACTTGGATTTATGCTTACGACCCTGAAACAACCGACCAATCAAGCGAATATCGTGCTAAAGGCGAGGCCAGACCGAAAAGAGCACGTCAAAGTCGTTCAAAAATAAAGGTCTTGATGACAGTTTTTTTCGATTTTCGTGGTGTGGTGCACTATGAATTCCTTCCACCTGGCCAAACTGTTAATAAGGAATATTACTTGAGCATTATGCGTCGTTTACGTAAAGCAATTCGTCTAAAAAGACCAGAATTATGGGCCAACAACTCTTGGTTTTTGCATCACGATAATTCACCGTCTCACACTGCACTCGTTCTTCGTGACCATTTCGCCAAAAATTCCACGCATATCGTTCTGCAACCACCATATTCGCCTGATGTGGCTCTGTGTGACTTCTGGCTAGTCCCCAAACTCAAGAGACCACGCCGGGGAACGCGTTTCGAGTCGATTGAGGAGATAAAAGCTGAATCGAAGAAGGTGCTAATGGCTATACCGGAAATGGACTATTTGGCATGTTTCGGGGATTGGAAAAATCGTTGGCATAAGTGTATTTCATCGAGAGGGGATAATTTTGAAGGGGATAAAATTGATTTACAAGAATAAATAAAGATTTTTCATTTTACAACCAAATTCACCTTACTTTTTGCCCACAGTCAATGAATATTTTTCCATTAATTTTTTTAGTAACAGTAAATCTTGGCGTTGAACATAAGCAACATTTCGTCAAAATGACTGCTAGGGTTGCCTTTACAATAGGCTTTTCGACTAAAATATGGTAATATTCGAGTATATTTTCGCTAGTTTTGGCACTTATTTCGATTTCATCTTTCCTATACTTAAAACTCTTTAAACTTAAAATGTTTATTATTAACGGCGCTCTACAAAATATAAGCGGCAAAACTACATTACCGCTTCCACTGATTAAGCGATTTTCGAGATTTCCAAATATATTTAAGGTGAGGCAAAATTAATCACTTTGTCGGAGGATTTATCCTTTTTGAAAATGGCGTCGTACGTCAATCATTGGAGAGCTGCAATATATAAACAAACCAGCGATGGAGCGCGTAAACGTCAAAATCAAAGGATTTCTACCGCTCAAATTCATTTTTAGATTTAGTAAACAAATTTAAAAAAAAAATTAATGCTCAATTTTACGCCACCTGGTATTTTCCATACCATGAACTGAATTTCAGACACATTGCGGATATTAAAGTAAAATCGATAACTCAAATTTCTGTTGTATTTGCTAACGCGTTCGACAACCATGTTAGTTCAAGGCCAAATAGGTGCTTGGTAAAATAATATATTTATACAACCGAGTATATATAGAATATATTATATATGTATATATATTTTAATTTTTATATTTTGATAAACTTCAAAAACGCTTATAATCATTCTAACAAAAATTTTAATTCCAAAAAATTCTTACTGCAATATTTTATATATTCACTTGTATGTATGTGTGTATGACTAGTAAAGAAAATTTATATTTTGACATTTGAATTCATAACTTTAAGCCGTCAATCGCTCGGTTGCAACCTTGTAAGCTCAGAAAATTCCACACAAGCACGTAAACAATGCGCCGAGAGCTCATAAAACAATCATCGAATATATATGTATGTATGTGCATATTTGCATATGTACGTAGATATGTATGCAAGAGAGTAAAACAAAAAATCGTTACCTCATATTGAAATATGGGTATGAAAGTGTGCGCAGGCATGACTTACAAGTATGAAAGTAAAAATTTCAATTTCCACAAGTGAAATTTTCTGCCTCTAGCCATACATTTGCGTGGAATTCGCATACGCACACACTTACATACACATTGTACATGTAACTGCCATAAAATGATATTGAAATTTTTATTCCAAATTGGCACAACTTTGTTTTCCATCAAACAGTGAAATTGTAAAAAACAAAAGTAAGAGTGGAGGTTCTACAGTGCTTCAGTATTTCAGAATTGCGAGCGATACTGGAGGGGAAATGCAAAATGGTGGAACAGTGTGCTACTACATATCCATGCAAATAAAGATTTGCATACTCTGCGGCAAGTTATAGTTGGCTGGCGCTGATGTTGCATTCCATATGTGCACTATTACTTATACATAAACAGATATTTGTGTGTAAGTGTATGTGTGTGTATGTGTTTACGGCTTATAAGCATGATAAACAGCACGCTTGATAAGTCTTGCACGCACACGAGCACGCACCCACCTACCACTGCATATTTGTTCGAGTATATATTTGTACATATATGCATATAAGTGGGTATGCAAGCTCAGGAGGCACCTATGAAAATAATGCCGAGCATTTATTTAGTTTACTTGTACAGATATCTCATACCTATGCACCTGTACAAATACATATATGCACTGGGGAAACTAGGCTAACATTTTATTTTCTTTATCGATGTATGAAGAAAAATTTGTTTTCTTAATTTAGCTCCAGATTGCATTTCTTGGCGCATAATCATAGTCCTGCACTAAGCCCAGGTAAATTAGGACTAAATATTTAGAGCTAAAAAATGTTAGAGCTAAGTTTATGTCCGCTCGTCAATTGAGTAATATATTTTATCCAGAATCAGCATTGCCACAAATCTATTGTATTCTAATGCCATCTGAAAAATTTATGCTTATAAATTTACATAAAAATATTTTTTTTCGTTTTGCATCACGTAAAATTAACGATTTCTATCATTCGTCCGTTTGTTCACACAAAAAAAACAGCGAATCTCAGTTTAACTTTCGAAGCATGACGAGTGAAAGTATGCGGCGAAAGTCGTGGTAATTGAACAAAAGTCCTATGTACTAGTTCATATAAATATTTACAACGTTTATCGAGTTAAATTTTTTTGTTATTCTTTTTTTTTAAATATTACTCATGCCTTACCAAAACTATGCCAATCAAAGTTTCCCACTTTTTATCTCACGCTTTCAAAGTAAAAAACTATTGCATTGCCTGAAAAAAATTAAATCCAAATCACAAAAGAGCAAATAAAGAGATTTATGTAGTTGCATGAAAAAAATAATATGTTGTAAGAAAAGTCATTGCTAAAAAAATAAACTTACAAGTAATAACTTTTGATTCACTTGGTTAAAGCTTTTTCTTCTTAATTGGCGCGATAACCGCTTTGGACAAGCTTAAAAGAGCGCGCTCACGCTAACCGGCTCCAGTTGGATCAAGTGAAGCCAAGGCCTTATCCACCTAATCTTACTAACGAAGAGGAAGCCTTCCTTTCTTACTTAGAGCCGGAGCGTTTGTATTCATTCGGACGACATGACCCAGCCAACGTACCCGCTTGATTTTTATTCACTGAGCTATGTCTATGCCGTCGTAAAGCTCAAACAGCTAATCGTTCCATCGCCCGCGATATTCGCCGTTGCCAACGTGCAAAGGTCCAAAAATCTTACACAGAATCTTTCTCTCAAACACTTCAAGCATCGCTTCTGCGCCATACGTTAGGTCGAGCATGACGGGAGCCTTGTAGAGTGTTAGTTTTGTTCGTCGAGAGAGGACTTTACTGCTCAGTTGCCTACTTAGTCTAAAGTAGCACCTGATGGGAACAGAGATTCTAAGTTGGATTTCAAGGCTGACATTGTTATCGGTGTTAATGCTGGTTCCTAAATAAATGAAGTCTTTTATAACCTCGAAATTATAACTGTCAACAGTAACGTGGGTGCGGATACGCGAGAGCGCCGACTGTTTGTTTGATCACAGGAGATACTTCGTTTTGTCCTCGTTCACCACCAGACCCATTCGCTTTGTCTCTTTATCCAGTTTGGAGAAGGCGATTAAGTTCTGCGGCTTGTATTGAATATCTGGTCGATGGTAGACTTTCCAGGTATAAAGCCACACTGATAAGGTTCAATCAGTTGGTTGATGGTGGTCTTCAGCATTTCACACAATACGCTCGCTAGATCCTTATAAGCGATATTTATAAGACTAATCCCGCGGTAATTGGCGCAGATTGCATGATCCCCCTTCTTATGGATTGGGCAGAGCACACTTAAATTCCAATCGGCAGTCATACTTTGATCCGACCATAGAAGCTGATGCGTGCACCTTCCTGCTCCTCACCGTCATGTTTGAATAGCTCAGCCGGCAGTCCGTCGGCACCCGCGGCTTTGTTGTTCTTTACTAGCGTTATCGCAATTTCCACCTCTTCACGGTCGAGACCGGAACGACAATTCTGTCGGCTATCAGGATCTTCACATTATCTGTGACATGCGCGGCTATAACTGTTTAACAGGTTCAAGAAATGTTCCCTCCATAATTAAAGTATGCTCTGGATGTCAGTCACCAGATCGCCGTCTTTGATCTTACAGGAAAACGGTTTCGTGAATTGTTCCTATTGGCCGGCATCTCAAGCTACTCGCACTCATATATTTCGGACTCTCATTTTTTCTGTCGGATAATACGTCTCTCTTACTTTCTTAGATCTCGGTAGCTATATCAGATGACTCGCATTACGACCAATCGCAGCGTGGATCTATAGGCAGCATCCTTTCCTCTTCGTACCAACTGGTTTCTTAGGCTCGGAGAAATCCGATTTGTTCTTCGGCGGCGGAGCGTAAAGAACGATTAATGTTGCTCCATTGCTTGCCGGGTTGGTAGGAGTAGGATTTTTACGTAGGTCCCCCGGCGTCCCAAACCCAGCGCACATCTAGCCTATCCTGGGATGCTTTGCCTTCCCACATTAGCTCGCTCTCGAACAGGTGTTCGGAAGCTAACCACAGGATACTCGGGCTAATCACGGAAGTTGTGAGCTGTGTGGACCCCTTCTAAAATCACTTCTTGGTTGCGCGCACGAACACAATTCTTAATTCTCACTCTTCAAACGGCTCTGGCTGTTATATTTAGTGCAGGCTTACTTGATTCAATGGGTTTGTCCAATTTCGATGGAAATGAAATACTCGGCTAAATGTATTTTCATATCTTTCTTTTTCTACTTAGTTTTTATGAAGTGTAAGATATTAGGACCATACACCGCACTCGGTTTTACATTTAAAATAAGTGGTGCCAGTAAAGGAGTGTTTGTTGTAACTTTGGCCAGCTTATATCGGATAAGCTGCCATAATCAATTTCGCTAAATAAATAATTTATTCGGTTATACATAGGAGTTTATATAGTCTGTCTAACAGACGAATTTAAAATAAATAAATAATTGGCGCTTACACTTCTGTTAGGTGTTTGGCCGAGCTCCTCCTCCTATTTGTGGTGTGCGTCTAGATGTTGTTCCACAAATGGAGGGACCTACAGTTTCAAGCCGACTCCGAACGGCAGATATTTTTATGAGGAGCTTTTTCATGGCAGAAATACACTCGGAGGTTTGCCATTGCCTGCCGAGGGGCGACCGCTATTAGAAAAATATTTTTATTAATTTTGCTTTCACCGAGATTCGAACCAACGACCTCTCGGTGAATTCCGAATGGTAATCACGCACCAACCCATTCGGCTACGGCGGCCGAATTTGCTAGATAATTTTTTGGCAGTTGATATTTGATTTTCTTTGTGTTTTTGCTTAATTATTGCTCGAACATTTTCAGTAGGGTTGGTATCAGACAACTGTGAAGACCAATCGAACATACTAATCCCAATTATTGTTTTCACTCGGTCTCAATGCTTAGGATCGCTGTCTTCTTGTAAAATCCAAGGTTGGCTAGTTCTTCTAAATAACTTCGCAGCTAATGGAAGTAGTGCTGTTTGGTGTTTTATTTATGAAAACTGCATTCAAATTAGCGGTAAATACAAATAAATGGTCAAATTCTTTTTCGGAGAAGCAGCCCAAAACGTGAACCTTAACTGGATGCTTAAAAGTTCGTTGAAGTTATATATTATCAAAAGTTCACCAGGAGTGGCATATACATCAACTTTACGCAAAAGAAAGATTCATCAAGGAGTATTACTTTTGGTCAATTCCGTTCTGAAGTTGCCTTAACCCATGCAAGTACTTTTTCATTGTGTGATGATGAGAGCAGCGGTTTTTTATATGTGTTCCAAAATTTGAGGTATTCACCCTTAAACGGCCTCGAATCATATCTTTGGATTCAATTACACCACTTCTTCTGAATTCTGTTTCAGCTTCATGCAACAATAAGTTCGGCTTTCTCACAAGCAACTCAATAATTTTCTGATTTTGCATTGGAAAGGTAGTTTCTTTTCCTTTTTGGTTTTCCTTTGGGAAATCGTCAACGTTTTTTGCTTCGATACACTATTTCACTCATTTATTTATGAACTTCTTCAATTTCTTCAAATATTTTGCTACAAATGAATGTGAAATTTTTGGATATTAGGGTGCGTATATGGGATTACTCTAAGTTTGAATTTTGCCGGTCGCGCTTCCATTAGACAAATTATAATGAGCAAGTGGAATACAAAACTGGTTCTAAATGGAACTGTTTCAAAACAGATTTCAATCAAACGTGGTATATTCCAAGGGGATGCCTTAAGCCCCCTATGGTTCTGCATTGGTCCCAATCCACTTAGCAGGCTTCTTACACATAAGCAAACGGCTTTACACTTAAAACAGAAATAAGAGAGCATACGTTCAACCATCTTCTATTTGTTGATGACTTGAAACTTTACGCAAACAAAAAGCATAAGCTTCATGAGTTGATAGATGTCACTAAAGTTTTCAGTGATGACGTAGGAATGGAATTTGGGACAGATAAGTGCAAAATAATACATCTAATTAGAGGTCAGCTTGATGAAACCGAAGAAAACTACGCAGTAGATCAAAATATTATTATAGACAACTTGCATAGCAGCGAATCTTATAAATATTTAGGATTTCTGCAACTTAAAGGAATCAACTACACGCTAGTAAAGCAAAACCTCATTAACAAATTTGAGGCTCGACTGAAAGCTGTATTAAAAACTAGTCTGAACAGTGGAAATACATGCAAAGCAATTAATACCTGGGCCATACCTCTTTTGACATACTCGTTTGGAGTAATAAAATGGTCTCAGACAGACATCCTTCGGATTGAAACGCTGATACGCACCACTTTTACAAAGTTCCAAAGCCATTACCTTCAAAGCGCTGTGGAAAGAATATCCCTTCCTCGAAACGTTGGTGGGAGAGGAATCATCAATATAGCGCGTCTACACTTTTCGCAAACTTTGAAGTTACGTACATATTTTCTAAGCAGCGAGTCCCATCTATTTAAAGCTATCGCTATGGCAGATAATGGCTTTACCCCACTAAGTCTGATGGAGCAGGATTTCTCAGTACCTGAGGGGGTTAAGTCCCCAGCAGAAATGATCTCAGCATGGAAGGCAAAAACAATACACGGTGCCCATCCCCATGATCTCGAAATGGAATGTATAGACGCACAATCATCCAATCTATGGTTGAAAAAAGGAAAGCTATTTTCTGAAACAGAAGGTTTCGCAATCGCTATCCAAGACCGAGTTATCCCAACAAGGAATTTCCGAAGGTCGATACATGGCGAGGCAATAGAAGATAGATGCCGAAGGTGCGGCATTTACGGCGAAACAATCGACCCTGTAATTGCTGGATAGCGTCCTTGCTCCCCGTGAATATGTCATGAGACATAACAATATAGCAAAGATCCTCCACCAACAATTTGCGATAAAACACGGTCTCTTACAAGCAGAAGTCTTGTATTTTAAATATGAACCAAAGGCAATATTGGAAAATGCAAACTTTAAATTGTACTGGGACAGATTTAATTCCACAGATCAAACCGCAGCTGCCAACAAACCTGACATCATCTTGTTCGACAAGATAAATAAAACATTCGAAGTAATCGATATAGCGGTGCCCCTTAATCGCAACATCCAAAGCACATACTCCACCAAAGTATCGAAGTATGCAGCTTTGGCCATAGAACTGAAACGTATGTATGTACAAAGCGAGGGAAGTGAATATAATTCCAATAATTATATCGTCCACTGGATTAGTGCCTAAGCATTTAATAAAAAACTTGAAGAAGTATGACTGCCAACACCTCTTAGAAGGCATGCAGAAGTCGATCATACTGGACACATGTGCAATAGTTCGTAGATTTTTAAATATTTAAGCAATAGTAATCGCATGGGCGTAAACTTGAACTACGCTCCACCAAAGCACGATCCCTTGAAAATTTTATCCGGGATGTGTAATATCCGGCAATAGCCGAGATGGATTAAGCTCAAATAAAATAAAATAAAATAAAATAAATACAATTCACGCCATCCAACAAGCTCTGTCGTTCGAATGATAGTACCTAGAAAAGCGGGCGGCAGGGGACAGATTGATGTTGGAGCACTGCATGACAAACTTATCTTAAACATAAGATCATACTTCCAACATAAGTGTTTCCAATCCGATCTGCACAAGGCTGCGAGTGGTGCGGATGATAATTACACCCCACTTCGGATGAATCAATCCTATGAAATCAGGAACGCAACCACAATAAACGAAAAAATCCAAAGATGGTCTGAAATGGCTGTCCACGGCGTATATCGAAAAGACTTGCTGAGCCCACATGTCGACCAAAAATTGTCGCACTTATGGCTTACCAACAGGTCGATATTTGCCGAAACGGAGGGTACCATTTTCGCCATACAAGATGGTGTGATTCCAACGAGAAATTACATTAAATACGTAATGCGAGATCCAAATGCCGCTGCAGACAGATGTCGAAGATGCAATAGTCGAAGTGAGACACTAGACCACGTGCTAGCTGGATGCACCACACTGGCAAACTCTATGTACCTGAAGCGACATAATGACATAGCGAAAATAATCCATCTAAAACTGACGCAGATGTACAACTTCAATCCAAGCAAAATACCTTACTTCAGATACACCCCAGAACCTGTTCAAGAAGACTCCAACTACCTTCTATATTACGACCGAACAATTTTAACAAATGCCACAATGGGCCAGATATTTTCCTTATTGATAAATCTCAAACGACTGGTTATATAGTTGATATTGCTGTTCCTCTAAACAAAAACATGCAAAAAACATATTCAGAAAAAATATCCAAATACTCTGACTTAGGCATTGATGTCAAACGCCAGTGGAAGCTAAGGAAGGTGCACATACTACCAATTATAATATCAGCCCACGAACTAGTGCATAAAAACTTAGCAGACAACGTCAAAACTCTTCAACTCCCAGAATATTTAATTTTCGACATGCAGAAAGCAGCTTTACTCAATTCTTGTCATATAGTCCGAAACTTTTTCAGTAAACGTTTTTCTTGTTAGTAAATTTGTTAACTATTTTGTATAATATTTATATCATTATATTTAATTGTAATATTTTGTGCGTGTTATAAATTATTGACTTGCAGCTAAGCTGTCGCCAATTAATGTAAAACACTCCTTTTTGGGATGCAATAAAAAAAAAAAATAATAATAATAAAATAAAATAAAATAAAATAAAATAAAATAAAATAAAATAAAATAAAATAAAATAAAATAAAATAAAATAAAATAAAATAAAATAGAACAAAATAAAATAAAATGATATAAAATCAAATAACAAAAGTGAAACTATACACAAACTGAAAATAGTATTGAAAATAGTACTGAGAAAGTAGCATGAAGAGGTATTAAATTTATCGTTTTTTAACAGTTTAAATGCATAACCAAAATAGAGCTGTCGAAGAAGTGAGATTTAGTTATTGGCATCATGCCACACCATGCTGCACTTTAGTACACTTGTTATCCTTATGACCCAAATGTTAACATTCGCGCTTCGTTGCTTGAAGCTTCAGCCATTCGAATTTCTTAACCAATTCGGTCTACAAACCTGAGCTACTAACGATACAATGTATTTTATACACGATTGTATAAGACAAACTGAAATACAAAATGAAATACTCGTACATTCTTACCTCAGGGGAGTTGTTTTGGGCAAAAATTGTGTTTCAGACTAAGAGTGCATCTTAATTAAAATCAATACGATTTTTTATTCTTTTAAGACTACTACACATCATTCATTTTAAGATTTTATATAGATACATTTTTATAAAAAACAAAACATTCACAGCTAATTGCGTTTATACGAGTATCTACAGTGGCGGTCAAAATAATAACAGCGCGAAATATTGCCCGGTTTTTTATTTCTTTATATTTTTGCCGGCTGTGCACTGATAAATATAATCTATAAGTTAGAACTAAGTTTTCCAAACCGCTTCAAGAAGTGAGAAGCAGATGTTTCTGACATAATTGAGTTCACTTATGGTTCGTGAAGTGAATGCGCAAGTTTTACATTTTCATTTTCAAAAGGGTTCTTTAGAGTGTAGTGATTTTAAATTCATCATATGAAAGTAATGGCTACTCACTTTATTGGGTGTTTGACCGAGTTCTTTCTCTTAGTGTGGTGTGAGTGTTGATATTCTTCTAGAAATGGAGAGACCTACAGTTTTATGCCAAATCCGGATGGCAGATAGTTCTTTATGAGAAGATTTTTCACTACAAAAATACAATCGGAGATACAAATATTTTTTATTCCCCTGATGTTTCATGCTCACAACGGATTTCGAATCCGGGCACTATCGGATGGTAGCCACTCACCAACACATTGCTAATTTAGTAAGTAATTGCTTGACAAACCTTTTCAAAGGCCGTGTTGGCGACATTCACATCACAGCTACTCTTAAAGTTATTGAGACAATCAATGACAGACAATGTAGAACTTTCACTAATCATCCTTCACAGAATCATCTTTGTTTTAACAATAGTCTCAAATAATTTTGTAAATTCAATTTCATAAAAAGTAGTGGCTCCCGACTTCAAAGAAAATGTATGACATTTTAACTTAAAAAGCGATAACTTAAAAAGAATATTTACAACAAAAACAAAATACATCGTAAAACGACTTTACAACTTTTACGTGTATTTTGGTAAACTTAAAAATGTATGCAAATTTTATGCAGGTTTTTACCAATTAATATTTTTCAAAGAAAGCTTTTTGATTTAAAACTGATTTTAGCCGAGACTGAGCCTACAAGCTTTTTTGTATATTAGAGTGTTATTTTCTCACCATTTTGTTGCAATATCCTTTTTAATCCAGTCAAGTGACTTCGGACAATTATACTGGTGTTTCAATCACATGGGGATAGTTCCAGATAATCCGTGATTGAACTATGTTTCATTTGAATTTGGAGTCGTTGCCTTGATAGAATGGAAATCTGGAACTTTGGCATCAATTATTTTCCAATAAATTTAAATACGTAGTTTCATTCATAAGTTCCTCTTTGAAACTTAAGCTTCCGACTCCTGTTGATCACATACAACCTCAAACCATAATGTGAGCTGCATCGGATTTTCCATCAGCATTAAAAGAATTAAAGTGGCTTATAAGGCTTTCTGAGCATCAGCTGAACTTTTTTGTATCAGCTCTGGTCACATGTCTTTGGTCTTTCTTGATTTCCCTGAATATCGATCTATTATCAAGCTCTGCAACATTTTTATTTGGCATTTATAAACCAAACTAATATGGGGATATGAGCGGGCAGAATTCTGCTGACGGCGTAACGTAGCAGCCCAAGTTAGTCTCAAAATTTTGCTTCGGATAGCCAAACTTCGTAATATATCATCCTTGAATCGTATACAAAATTAGATCTTAAAAATTGAGCACAAATGTAGATCGCTTCTTCGGCGGAGGTGGCCTTTCCTATTTGTTTTTGGGACTAATTTTGTTTTTATTTTCTTATAAAAAACATTTTCAAACTCTAAGAAAAATGAAAATCTAAACGAATTCCAAAAATGTTCATAAAAATTGTTAGACAAAGTCTGGGTAAGCAGTTTTATAGCCGATTAAATGTTTTATGATGTGCAGGTATGAAGTGATTAAAAATTTCCTTTGATTTTTTAACGGTGCTACGTAACTTTCTCTATATGAAAAAGTTCTGAGCACTTGTTTCATAGATAAAAATGCTGAACAGCGACAGTACTTACTGACAAAAATCAATGATTTGCTGCAATTAAAAAGCTTGTGTTCTTGATGACGATCTATTAATTTGTTTCTTAACTATAAGTTATGTGACTTTCGGCGTAGTATGAGTTTTATTTCTTTTAACCCTTACACCCTTTTTGGGTGTTTGGCCGAGCTTCTCCTCCAAATTGTGGCGTGCGATTTGATGTTGATCCACACATGGAGGGACCAACAGTTTTAAGCCGACTCCAAACGGCAAATATTTTTATGAGGAGCTACATATTTCATTTCAGAAATGCACGGGAAGATATGTCATTACTTGCCGAGAGGCGACCGCTGTTGGTGTTTCATGGAAATTCGAACCTACGTACTCCGAATGGTAATTACGCATCAACCCATTCAGCTACGGCAGTCGCAATCTTTATAACACTACTACCATGTTTTAAATACTAAAATAATATAAAATACAAAATATAGATTTAAAACTTCTCTTGAAAAATGTCCCGCTACTATTATTGTGATCGCTACTGTATATGTGAAGGCATGGGTGAATGCTGACCTCACACTCATATACCTTTGCACACTCTCTTATAAACATCCATCTTTTTTATTATACTTACGGTTATTGCGGGTACAACACGCTGTCATGCAACATTTTCCCCTGCAAACAATAAGATCACTACAGCAAACGAAGCAGACAAGCGAATAAGCAATCAAATAAGAATAGCCGCAAGAAATACGGATACTCAGCATATATGCATGTACGCATGTACATATGTATGTATGTATGGATATGCAAGTGGCTCGCAGCAATAACAGCGTCCACATAATATAGCCACAGTGAAATAACACCAACATAAAATGCAATTTTCATTTTTACGATCGTTATTTTATATTTCCGTCTCTTGAAGGTTATTGTTATTGTGCATTCTTGTTGTTGTTGTTGTTGTTGATTTTTTATTATTTTGCTTCAATGTTTCTTTATTAAGAATTGGCAGCATGTATAAAATTGCCATTGTTGTCTCTACATGCAGCCAACTGCCCACAACCAGCCAAGAAAGCAACACACAAAAGTAGTTGCTTCCTTCCTTGTCTACTTTATTCTTCTTTATTTTCTCGATCGTAGCGCTCTTGACGTCCGTTTACATTCTTCGCCAAACTGCTAGCCAAGCAGCCAATAATTCGGTCAAAAGTGGTTGCTGTGGAGGGTTTTCAAATGAGGAAAAGCGAACAAGAACACGAGCACGAGCTGAGGAAAACAAAGTCGAGGAAGATAAGTTGGTGCGCGCGGAAACTGCTTCACGATATGATGTCCTTAAATAGTTGTAGTTGTGCAGCCATTAGTGTTACCTTTTTGTAGCTGCTATTGTTGCAATCATATCTGCAAATTTTCTCAGGCCAAAACTGGCCAATTTAAAGCCTACAAAGATATGCACTCGTTTTCTCAATTTTTTTTTTCTGTTTTTTAATTTCTTGATTTGTTGGTTTTGTGCCATTTCGTTGTGCGCCTTGTTATAAAGGAACTTTCATATTTGCTTACTTTTAAATTTTGTTGTAGAAATTTGATTAGATTGCAGCAAATTCATAGAAGGAATGAAAAGTACTTTATTTTGCATGTCTTGTCTGCTTCTTCTTGGCCTTTTGTAACATTGTAGAGTATATTCTTTGATTGCCTACTCGGAGTTTTGCATATCCCTGCTTACATTTTTCCCTGGAAATTGTTATTTGATTTGTAAAAGTGTTTGTAAGTTTATGCTTACTTCGTGGGAGCCATATTTAATTAACTTAGCAAAATGCTTTGGCAGCTCTTAAGTTGAATGTTGTTTATAAATACACGTGAACGGGAAGTTCTGCTCCTCCGATGGTAATAAGTTTTAGTAAGATAATCGAGAAGATTTACTTGGACGTGCTAAGAAGCGCTCTCGTTCAGTTGCTTTGAAAAATTGTGTATATATTAAGATTGGGTCCATATTTTTATATGTGAAAGAATACTTTTCCAAGAGGTAAGGAGCGCTAAATTCGTTGGGACCCAATTTTAAATGGCCACGCACATCTTAGGAAAATTTTATTTGGGCTGTCTGCTAGTTTTTGGAAAGGATGAAAAATTTATAAGGTTTGCTCTTCAAATATGGAGAAAAGGAAATTATGAGGCGGACTCCGGCTGGCACGTCACTTAGGAGATGCGGTAGCCAAATTCTGCATGATCATTTCACATGTATTCACACACTCGTCCAACCAGTCGTTGTCCATTCAACCAATCCCAGATCTTGATTTAAGTAATTTTTTGCCACTTATTAAGGGCTTCTGTGCAATGAACTAACCGTAATTAAACAACTGAGGGTCAAAATTCTGTTTTGTCGAGAACGTTGAACATATTATAAGAATTTTAAAAGATCAGTCCTGCTGACAAGGCCGATCAAAGTCATATAAATTGAGCGAGAAAAGTAGAAGAAATGTGTAAGGCAAAACAGCAATTTCATGAATTACAAACTGGCATAACTCTGATGCATGTAACAGTACTTTATTGCTCTGAAACATTCCAGTTTTAAATTTGAAATAAAAATGCAGCTTTATGACTTAGAAATATATAATGTATTGTATATAAATATGTACATACATACGCATAATTTATGTAAAAATATCTACATTGTCCCTTTTGGGAACAAATGCGGAATATGCACGTATTCATACATACAAAAATGTGTAGATATATTCACTTTATGTGCGTGTAAACACAAACATTAAAGGTTACATGCATTGTGTATATATATAATATGTAAGTAAGAAATAAATTCAATTACAAGCATTCGCTACATTGGGGCTGCGGATGGCCAACTGACCAACAACGTATAACGTACGATTTTTATGAACTCTGCAAAGAGCGAAAAAATACGTGAAAAATAAACTAACATGAAATGTTACTTCTAAACAACAAGGAACAAGAAGGTAAAAAACCAACTGAGAAAAAATACATAAACTAAGGCAAGTATGAGAACACATTCTATGAGTATATAAACGTCAACTAAGCACTCGGCATGTGTTCAAGCTCATAAACATCAAGAAAACGTGCTACCGAAATGCACTAACGTACGCAGTGAGAGCCAAGACCGGACATGCTCCCGCACACTTACAATACATTCATGTCTTCCGGTATATACACAAAAATGCTTTCGTACAATACACACACACATCCCCACCTGCATATATCTATTCACTGTACACATTATGGACGGTCGCTCTTAGTGCGTGGCGTAAGCGACATTTTAGTAAGACTCCTAAAAGTATACTTCACTACTTGCGCCAATATAAAATCCAGTACATTTAGGATCCATACATACCTTTTTGGTACATGAGGGCTAAACAAAATGCCAAACATGCTTTTCGTGAATGTTAGGTTGCACGTATCATACTTGGATGTGTTAGTGTATCGGCATATGCGTGTGTCCGTATGTCCGCAATCTTCACTAAATTGCAAAATCTTCAAACAAACATTTATAACAACAATAACTTTTCATAGCAATAATAATAGGAGCATTGATGCGAAACCTATGTTGTTTGCTCTCATGTTTACTGGCCGAGTGGGTTATTGCGTAACTACCAATCGGTTAGCACGGGGTTCGAGGTGAACATCGACATAAAATTAATAACAAAAATTTTCTAATAGTGTTCGTATCTTAGCGGGCAATGCCAAGCCTGTACTTATGATGGTGATATATAATATATACGGAAAATATTTTAGGAGCCCCATAACTACTGATAGAGATATATATTTTTAGTGTATTATTTTCTGATTGGCAGCAAAGTGCGGCAGGAGATGCCAGAGTCTAGAGCAGGAAAGAGTATTTGCAATATTAAAATTGTTTTATGGCGATAACTCAGTGGCTTGGCTGCGAAAAAAAAACATGTTTATGCCTTTCAATCCGATTTTCAATTAGTAATTCTGAAATAAAACTTTTGATTCAAACAGAATATTTATGTATATGAATATAAATTATATTTTATAAATTAAACTTTAAATTTTTAGGATGGAATAAGTTTCGAAAACATGTATATACGTATTAGTACTTTAACTCTTTCCGGCGCACTGAAAAAAATTGCTAAAAATTAAACACAACGATTTTTTTATTTCATTTATTCGAGACATTCAATGAAGAAAATGTAAAAAAAAAGTTTATCCTGACAGGATTTTGTACAAGGATGTGGTACGATTTTTATACCATCGCGCATAGAGTGCGAGGATTATTTATGAAACTCATTGAAACAAGTTTTTTTTTGCTGAGGCAAAGTGGCACATTACAAGTTGAGCACATCCACTGAGTCCTTCTTTGGTGGCTTGTCGTGCTGCAGTAGGCACATCTACGTAAGGTTATTCTGACTGGTTGGTGAGATGTCGAGGATCGTAGGCTTGGATCTACTTACGGTTTGTTTTTCTTTATGCGAACTCTAGCTTGCTTTTTATTTTTGGTTCCAAGAGTAGGTGGTGAGGCTGAACTGCATAGTATTGAAATCAAATCAAGTTTGAAGTCCTTAAGAGGTAAGTGGTACCCTATACTTTTAGAAATAATAAAAGAATTCGCGGCTGCAATATCAAGAAAGTGAAAAAATTTTCGGTGCCACCACTTGACGCTTTTTCTATTCAGCTCGTAGCACTTCTTTGGCTGATCTAACTTGTCAACGTTATTCATGTGCATATTATAGTCGTGTATTATTTCAGGCTTTTCGATTTCTTTGACAGAACCATCGCTTTGGCGTTTTGGTACCTTAACAAATTTACTCGGATCTTGAAAGTTAGATAAAGCTGTAACCTCTCTTTTGCCAATCCACTTCATAAAGAGTATACCAGAATCACAAATTTGCCAATCATAGTCGCCCCGTTTTAACTGCTTACCAATTCTAATATCGATAGGAAAAAATTTTCGATTTGTTTGCACTGTTCCGCAGCCATTTATCAACTGCTTTTTCAGTTCAAGAATCAAGTTGAATGAAGTGAAAAAATGATCGGAAAACACTTTATGGTGTTTCCCCCCAAAATCAGTAGTTAAGACGAGAACGACACGTTCTCCAAGTTTTCTTTCGACTAGATCTCCTTTTTTACCTGTATATATCTCGAACCGATGGACATAACCGGTGCTGTCACACAACATCCAAGTTTTTAATCCTCTTTTTATTGGCTTCTTCGGCATATACTGGATCAAAGTTGATCGACCTATTAAAACAGTTTCTGTAGAATACAAATATCAACGTATCTTAAAAACTACCTTTGAATCTTATCATTGATTCGTCTACCGCAAAGTACTCTCCAGGATTGAATCACAGTTTGAAGCGTTCTTGCAGCATACCCAAATATGGTTGAACTTTGTAGAGTTTGTTCAATGATGGTGATCCTCTTTTTGGCTTTATAGAAGAGTCGTTCAAATGCAAATCGCTTAAAATCCAGTCAAATCTTTTCACGGGCATTACTTTGGATATATAGCTATCGTTCAGTTCTGGGCGAGATGACCAGTAATCTCGATAACTGGCCTGATGCTTTATTCCCATCAAAAAGTTGATTCCAATAAAAGCATATATTTCTGACACACTTGTTGGAATGTATGACTTACCAGATTGCTGGGCATACAAATTAGTTTGGAATACTAAATGCTCAACCACAGCTGGAGTTACAATTGAACTGAAAATTGAAAAATTGTCATGTGATGGCATGCTTTCGATAACATCAGTAGGCTCCTGCACCTCGCCAGCAAATACTACTAACGGTTCCATAGAATTTTGCTTACTCCACTTGGGTGGCCCAAGCAGTTCACGGTTTCTTCTTAAATCAGCTAGAGGAACTTCATCATCCCTATCATATGGGCAACCCGTACATAGCAAAAATCATATAAATTCAATCTTCAAATTTTGTTTAAAATTAGAAAAATTGCACTAACCTTACAACCCAATTTCAAGAAAAGCCTTGAATTAGAATTTCCGCAAAGATAAGTGGTATGCAATTTTAATAATTGTTAAATTTTAGTTTAATAAAGTGCAAATTTAAAGTTCTACTGCCTCTCTTATATTGATAAATCGCTCAACACCATCAAAGAAAACATTTTTGGCAATTTTAGCAATTTTACGGAATTTTTTAGCAACTTGCTTGATGGTCACTCAACCACTATACTCTGAAGAGTGTCTTCCCTAGCCGTCAGATCAGCCATATAAATAGTTTACTCCAACATCACTGATCTGGTGGCCTGGCTGATGTGAGTTGCTTGATAAAGAAATCCTCAGAGATAACTGAAAGCGAAATTGCTTGGCTTTCGGTATGCATGTCGACTTGCTGAAATGATATTATACTAGAAAGAAACTAATCCGATTGCTTCTTTGATTATGGCTGTTTGTATTTGAAATCGAGCGCAGTAACTTGAAGCTTTATTTTGAGTTTAGCCGTAGACTTTATATCCTAATTTGAATCTCCAATTCTGTTGTTGTTGATGTTGTTGAAGACAGATCCATCCGGAATGCATATACAAGAATGCATAGCAACTCACACAAGCTCTCATGGCAGCTTATTGAACACATCGTTTCCAGCAATTCCGCAGTGACCATGTACTTAATGCAGCATTACTGTATTTTTCTTTACCAGACGTTAGAGATCGTCGTATAATGAATGCGAGATATTTTTTTAATATGGAGAAAATAACGAGAAAAAAAAATTTAAAATTCAACGTGATTTTGCAGCAACTTCCAATTTACGCTGTATTATGCAAAAATATAATAAGCTATAAAACTGCATACGAAAAGTTTTTCTGAAGTCTAAACCACGGATATTTTATTAGAAATTTTAACAATTTCCTTTTTTTTTGTATAAGGTTTGAGACATGGATTTATATAGTTTTTTTTAGACAATGGACTATACTTTTATACTTGAATTATAAACATTTAAAATTAAAAAAAATAAAAATTTTCAGTACTGGCCAAAATATTGATGTGCTGTCGCCCGCTCTATGTTACCTCTTTGATTCGTAATTCATAACATTACAAACTTATGAGTGCATAAGTACTTACGTAATAGACGAAGGCCTTGCCGTAACATTCATTGGATGCTATTTTTGAAGCACAACATATGAATGTGAATACATTTGCACATATTAATTTACATACCCATAATAGATGCAGTGCTTCAAAATATATCAATACATTTTACTCCGAACTTACCTCCATCTAGCTTGAAAATCATCTTTGTTTTTATGCGGATATGTCTCTTCAATGATATACACACATGCCTGAACATATACATCATATTTCCTTGGCTCATGCAAAATTTCAAAGCACTTCTCCCCTTCCATTTTTTAACCAGCTTTTTCTTGATCCGTCTTTCAGCTTCAATAATGCTTAGCCAAGCTATGGGTATATTGACGTTCGCTGTAATTGAATAGTCTTAGACTGAATGACACCGCAGAGAGTTGTTGTTAATGTGTTACTACGACCACAATGTTTGGACTTGTCTGTTATCGTTGTTCAGAGCCTAACTTTATTGTGGTTATTCGCAGCGATCCACAAACACACCTGCACAAATTCAGGTACTTCGGTCAATACGGTTCATTCATAATGTGTACTTGTACGTATATTTACTAGGGAGAGTATAAAGCTGTTAAGTTTAGTCAAAGCAACATTGGCAATTATGTTGGACCTAAGCGTTTTTTGATTGCTAAACATTAGTCGGGCAGTCATATACCTACACATAAGTATATTGGTATGAATGTGCCCATAAAGGTAACTATTTCTGTTGATGTGCTAATGGCATGTTTTGGACTTAAAGATATGCGAGTAAATGTGCGATAACATGGAAATAATGACATGACAAGACGCTATTGGAACTACATTTCCACATGCATGTGAACATTCACTCTCTTTTGTCGGTAAATTGCCGGAACAAACGACATCGATATTTTCATGAGACTCCTTGTATTCAAAACTATATTAGTCTTCAAAAGTATGTTTACAACACCAACAAATTTCTGCTTGTATTGCTGCTGCCGACTTATTTATGTGTACATATTTCATCTCTATGTAAAAAGGACACGCTAAAATATATTCAATAAATCTTTGTTTTTTTTTTTAAATGGGAACCGACTTCATGCGCCGATTTGAAGGAAATAACTTCCTTTTGTGCAGAAAAGTTAACCACGATATATATCTCATTGCATCCGACATATAGGCAGAAATATGAAAATCAATACTTCTGTAAAATCAAATAAGGTAGCAAAGCACGAATACGTAAATTATATAATATTATATTATACTAGCGTACCCTCACCCGCTTCACTAGACGATAAATTCAATGATTTGCTGAAAGAGAATAAAATTAATACGAAACAAAGCAAATTCTTTGATACAATTTCATTCGAACTTTATTGTAACACTTATTAATTCTCATAGCGAAGGCAAGGCGAATAGGGAACTGCAAACGTTTGAAATCGAATGGTAAATCCGCCGGAATCAGTGGAATTCAGGGTATCAAAATGTCTTCTCCTTTGTACTTCCCTTTCAAAATTGTTGCTTCGATAACGTTACCCATTAGCTTCTTCACAGCGAGTCTGGTACCGTTGCAAAGTCGGGGCACATTACTATTGCGCAGCATAATAATCGGTGCTCCAATTTTTAATCGTAAATTATGAGGTGGTAAGCCTGGCAAATCGAGTGCGTTTAAGAATTCAGTTGGATAATTTACGACCTCATCCATTGACTTATACGCAACTATGTCACCAGGTATTTGATCTAAAATAGCTGAATTTACATCATTGACGTCCTTATTTTTCCCAGCTAAAATTGCTCATTCGCTGAGTCAATCATGGTTTTTGTAATGTTGAACTATGTTTGGAAATACACTCTGTATCAATGCCTCTTTAGACTGTGCAAAAGTGCAGAAATTGTTAGGCAATGTTATCATTCCTGTTGTTTTTGAAAAAAGGTTTATTTTTTTTGGTTAAAAAGTGTTTTTTGAAGTTTCTTCTCAGTTAATTGCTGAAAATTAAATATTTTGAAAAAACTACAATATCTTCTTTTAATTTAACGTTTTTGAGAAAATTTTGTTCTTGAAAAAATTTCATACTTTTGTAAAAGTTTAAATTGATTTGTTAAAAAAGATTTTTTTTTTTAATTTTGTTTGGTTTTCAGAAAATTTTGTTTTGAAAAAATTTCATACCCTTGAAAAAGTTTTATTTTATTTTATTTGTTTAAAATTTTTGAAATTTTTTTTTTTGTAATTTTAGAGAAACACCTCTTCGAAGAAATTTCTTTTATCTTTTTGAGGAAAATTTGGTTTTGAAAAAATTTCATGCTTTCGAAATTTTTTTATCTTACTTTATTTCTTCAAAATTTTTGAAAACAATTTTTTTTATAATTTTCGAAAAACACCCCTTTGAAAAATTGTTTTCTATGTGTCATACTTAGTGGTATTCCATTAACTTTTAGGATTATAGTCAAATACTTACAAATATCTACGCTTTCACAAATAGCAACAATAAACAAATTTCCTCAAAACCAAAAAATTTACTTTTTTTCTAAAAAAATTCTAAGCAAACAACGTAATAAATTTAGAATTTTGTGTTCACGAAAAAACAGTATTGTTTTTATTGTATTAACTGAAAACCAAAATGTTGCAAAAAACCAAACAAAACTAAATTATTTTTTTGTGTTCATTTGGTCCATATGTTCCATAAAAAGTTGATATGGTAAATAATATGCAGGGTCTGATACACGCAAATTTCCATTGACCATTATAGTGACAAAATTATCGATCACCAATTCCAACAGGATTTCAAAATCAGAGTTGGAATGAGTTGTTGTGCTGTGTACTTCTGAAAAAATGAGAAATAAACAAAATAAATCTAAAAATTCGAATTCTAACTTTATCTTGTGTATGTTCTTATTACCTTTGAATTTTTCCAATGAAGCACCATTCATTTTAAATTTTCTAAGAATTTTTTTTATCATTTCGCGATTCTTTCCTTTTTCATTCGATTCCAACATTTGTTCATAGCCGAAAACATCGTTTGCAAACGCATTCATTTCCATATAGAATTGGTCAAAGAAAGCATTGCTCAATTGAATTGAAACATTATTTTCATAAATACTTAGGACCTTAACTAATGCACCTTGGTACATACCTAACGCAGATATTCATCGCGACCTTGACATCGATACTATTGATGAAACAATAAAAAGCGCTAGCAGAAGGCACATAAATAGACTATTAACGCATACAAATCCTATGATGAGAAGACTACCAAATAAAGAAAAATCTACCCAAAGTCGGCTTAACCGTCAAACACCAACAGATCTTGCAAAATCCTTGTAATCAATTGTCAACTAATCGTATACATGTCATTGTTTGTTAACCACTTGCTTTTAAATAATATGTATATATTTCTTCTAAATGAGCTTGGGGGCATTGGCCCTTCAATATCACTCTCATTCCATCTTTATGTAAATCAAATTACTTATTGTCTAACGACAGGTGTAATATTTTATGGAAGAAATAAAAAAAAAAAATTTTCATTCGAATCATTTGAAATTTCTGTATACAATAACGAAAAATTCAAAAAAAGTTGTACACATAAAATGAATGTCGATTCGAAACTTACTTTAATCTAAGAATCGAGCAAGTTTTATTTTGTACAATATTTTGATTTTTTCTTTTTTTTATATGAAGAAAATATTTAAAAGAAATTTTTTTTTGCTAAAAACCTTCCCCTAGTGGATCCCTATAATATAAAAAAAAGAACGAATAAAATTGGCCTCGTATCGGCCCAAAAAAATGCGTACAAACGAACATCATTTCATTTTTATACGTATATATAGATTTAGTCATGCCATAAGTTTTGTTAAAAGTTATGCGCGTTATGGATATGAAATTATAATACTTTTTTAAGGAAGTTATTTTTATTTAATCATGCAAATATTAAAAAGGCAACATTTAATTTTCATTCGAAATGGTCACCATTTGCTTTAACATAAGCCTTCAAACGATTACGCCATTCAGCTATTGTAGCACTCAGGGTTTCCATGGATATTGGCGTAGAACCAAAGATTGCTTGAGAGTCTCCAATTTTTTGTGAGGACTTCCAAAGGTTGTTGACTAATTTTGACCACAAACTATAGTCCAATGGATTCAGATCTGGACTTCCAATCGGCCAATCTTCTGTGGTTAACAACCCAGGAATCTTGTTTTCTAGCCACTGCTGGGGGGTGTTGGTCTTATGAGCTGGAGCGGAATCTTTACTAGAAGACCCAATGCACTCCATTGAAGAGAGAACTGCTCAAATGCTTCATCATGTCTTCTAAAACATCCTCCTGGTACACTTTTTCCCCGGTCTTAACCGATTTTCTAAACATTACGGAGGTTCTCTAGAAGTTTCAGCATAGATTTTGTCGTTTTGCTTATTAAAACCTTCTTCAAAAGTTAAAATATCCTCATCTCTGAAAATAATATTGTCATGGCCGTTAATCGCGTGCCACCGAAAAAGCTGCATCTGTGGAATCAAATTTTCTTCAAGCGCGTTGTCAAAAGATGACCAGCAGAGCGACGGAGGGCTTTTACCAATTACTTGACATGAATCTGGTGATATATTCAGTTCGCTGGGCATGATTCTTGCTTTCTAAGGCGATTTCTGCGAATGCTCTCTTGAACGGATTTATACAAGCTCAATTCTTCTTCTTTGTAATTAGCGCAATAACCGCTTACGCGATTTAACAGTAATTTCTTTCTCTTGCTAACTGGCACCATTTGGACATGCCAAGTGAAGCCAAAACCTTCTCTACCGGATCTTTCCAATGCAAAAGAAGCCTTCCTTTTCCTTTGCTACCACCAGCTGGTACCGCATCGAATGCCTTCAGAGTAAACTGTAGCTTAGATGTTGGCGTCAGAACTGTCTTTTCAAAGACATATTGTTATAAATTTTGGAAAATTCTGCAAGTGTATTTCTCTGAACAATTTTTAACCTAAATCCCTTGAGTAACATCTCTGGCCATAGTCTTTGTGATACCATATTTTTATAATTTTAAGAAAATAGATCGTGAATGAGAGGAAAATAAAAAATTTAAGGGGTAGTCAGAGGCCCGATAAAATGATGATTTTAAATAATTTTGTTTGCTAGTCTGTTGATTTATTTCACAAAAATATAAACATTGCTTTAATATATAGTGTTTCAACTTGACTTTAACAAAATAAAAATAAAAAATAAAAATTTTTAGTAATTGTACAAGTTTGATTCTCCAGAAGTCCCTTGCGGTGATCATCACAAGTCCTTGGAGATTCATATAAAATCCATCGGACAACAGAAATTAGTTTTATTAATTGATAATTTTGTGCAAAATACATAGTTTTGAGAAAAACGCATTTAAAGTTTTGCTATCTATTTATCTTATGTGCTGCTACCTGCTAGCTACTTGCTCTCGAACGTTCGGGACCGCCCGTGCGCCCTTTGTTAATTGTTGAATAACTCCAAAGTTATTTATCGGATTAATTTCAAATTTTCACACAATATTTCTAAGACATTATTCTTTAAGAAAATGCAAAAAAAGATCCAACTTTTTGCAAATTCTGATCACCCCTAACCCCTTAAACGTCGTATATTCATAGCAGAGCTTGGAAATGAATTTATTTCTCAGGATATATTGCGCAGAACTGCCCTCCCTCGTAGCAATCCAAAGGGATTTTTTGATAAAAAACTTCCAAAATACCGTAGAAATAATCCCACAACCTGGAAATTTACAATATGGACGTTGCTCCATTTGTCCAAATCGATCCACCAACATGCAATCCAAACGGAATTTTTGACAAAAAACTTCCAAAATACCGCTGAAACAATCCTACAACCTAGAAATTTACAACATGGACGTTGCTCCATTTGTCCAAATCGATGCACCAACATGAAATATAGTAAAAAAATAAATTTGTGAAGGGCAATCTGAAACATAGATCGGATGTGTAAATTGTTTAAAACAAACCCAAATACAATATATTTTGTAATTTTAAAAAGTAATTATTTATTTATTAAATAAAAAGTTCTATAATAAGTGAAATATAATCAAAATATTTTCCTTGATCTATTGGGTAATATTGACCTACTAACGTCACATGACGTTTGTTTTTATAAGTACAGCGTAACGGTTAAATCTCTAATCAATTATTTAATTGAAATTCTTAAACAAAATGAGGGCAAAAGCTATATGCTTTACCATAGCCAACCCTCTCACAACAAATTTCATCCTTTCATTCCACTATTTTTAACCCAATTAATCAACTGCGAGCATTTGTTTTCCCCCTTACATAACATCACAATGCGTTTACTCGACATTCCTTCTATATTTTTGCTACTACAATTTCCGACATAACCGGAAAACGATTGCAACAATCAACACACATGCATCTACTTGGTCACATAACTCTATACATATTCACACACATACTTACATATATGACCCGCGTTGCAAACTTACCTACATTTAAGTGAAATACACACATTTTCATAGACTTTTACTCAGCTCTTAAGCTCATACAAATTCATACTTACTTTTTCATACCCATAAAATACACAGACGCTGATGCAAGTAAAGTTTGTTTCCACACAAGCCAAATATACAACGTGCCAACTTTTGATGAAAACTAACTTTCAGGTGTATCGTACATATAAGCGTACTTATATATGTAGATGTACGTATAAACGCATGTATGATTATATTTTCTAGAATGCATGTATGTATATCTGGGTGTTGTTGTGATTGCATTCCTGTGAATTTCAAATTATAATTGAGTTATTATTTAGTTGCCGGTAATGTGCAACAGACGTAGATTGCATGAGGACTGCACTCCACCATTCTCCTTCACATTTAAGTTTTAATCAGGATGCACGGTGCTTCGATATTGGGGGAATGTGGGACACAATTTTTAGCAATGTTAGTAAAATATTAAAATAAAAATTAATAATAAATATAAAATAAATAATTAAAATATATTTCTTCATACATAAAATTATTCTAAAAAGGCTGGAGCTTAAAAACCAGATTTGACCGTAAAAGATATTCAAAATACACGATACAAAATTAATTACTCTACAGAATTAATATATATATGTACAGTACATATATAAGCAAAAATAGAGCTCATGGCCGAATCACAGGACCCACACACATAATTTATCTAATTTGAAAACGGCTTAAGGAGGTGGTAAAGTTAGTTCGATGTAACCTGGTATCAGTGGCGGATCCAGGATTTCATAAAGGGGGGGGGTCCGGGGTATTTTAGAAGGGTGTTTTTATTAAAAATCAATTTCGTGAATAAAATATGGCATTATTCGCGCTGCATGTCGTGACTAGCCGATGAAAAAACTAATAGCTCTAGATATATTGTAAAAAAATTCTAAAAATAGTAAAGGACTTTGATTCAAAATTACAAGAATAATTGGCGGTTTTTATACATCGTGGGACACCTTCATAAATAATTACGCCTATTTAAGATACAATATATTATAACATGTGTTGGAGCCAACTTGCAATTCAACCATGTGTAGTTTAAGTACGAAAAAAATATCAACCCTGTTTGTAACTTCTTTACTTCTTCTTCTTGTATTAATGCTTACTGTGACTCAATTCACTCCAATAAAGTTCTTCAAACGAAACGGTCGTGTTTATATATAATATTATATATTTAATTGCGCTTTTCTCTAACAACATGTGTTGCTATATAACGGCAAGAAAGTTACCATGAAAGAGCCGTTGCAGCTTTTCCTTATCGTAACGGCGACACCCTGTGTACTGTTAACTCGAAATTTTAAATAGCGCGCCAACGAAATCGCGATGACGGCGCCGAGTGATTTTTCCCTAAGTTTTTTTGGTGAATAACTAGGCTATCTGTAAACATTCATGAACATGCTTCTATTCTTTTGTTTCTTTCAACGAGCAGAATACATTGTGTCGAGCATTTGTTGACAAGTAGTTAATGTGATTGTTAATACGCCTCCTAACATGAAGAGAACATTATTTTCTTATTTCGAGCGCCTTGATCCAGAATCAGAACCAAAAATAAAAAAGAAGGAAAAACAGGTAAAGTTAAAAATTTGTATCCAATAACAGTCAGTGTACAGTTGGTGCTCAAATTAATAGAATCACTATGAAAAATTCAAGTTTCAGCCATTTAACTGATAATAATCAAAGAATAGTCTATTTTTAATATGTTGTTTATTAAATTTCTATAATACGACAAAAACAATATTCAAACCAGTCTTTTATTAAAAAAATATCAAAAAAAAAATCAAAAAATCAATATTTTGCGTGAGTACCTCGTGCAGCAATTAAAACCCGAATCCTTTTGGGTATGCTTTCAACGCATTTTAAGCAGTTTGTTTTTATTTGGTCGTCATTTTTCCAAATATTTTGCAGTCTTTCGCTCAGTTGTTCTTTATTTGTAATATTATCTTTCGATATTTCTGTCTTTGTTGACTCTTAAAGGTTCTCAATTGGATTGAGTTCTGGTGAGTTTCCTGGCCAATTAAGAACTTGAATTTTTTGCTCTTCCAAAAAGCTGCTCACAAAAAGCCAAATATATCGAACGTTAATTTCGACAAAGCAATGATTGCTACAATGTTTCACATTATACAAAAAAGTAGCATTTCCTAACATTTTTGCAAACTACACGTCATTAAACTCGGCAATTTGTTCCTCTACAGTATGATTCTAATAATTTGAGCACCCACTGTAAGTAAAAAGTTAACGTTTTTTGTACAAGATATTTTACTGTAAACAATCATTCTGTGTATACAAGTGTTTTCACTCCAAATCTTTTTAACTCGTGCATATTTTTATTATAACTCAACATGCAGAGCTTGATTAAGGAAATGTATCACTCTACGTAGTTGGCTTTTTACGTTCTTTACCTCTACGAAATATCATTTTTAGTTTCAAAATTCACAATATAATTTAGAATATGAATGAAAGTAAAAATAAACTACAAATTCTGGATTTCTTACTTATTGTTTTATATTGAAAACACAGAGAAGTCGAACCTTGAGGAAAATACAGTAGAACAAACTTTAGAACAATCTGTAAAACAATCAGCCGAAAAAAATACGTCAATACAAAACGAAATTCCACCCTCGTTCAAAAACGACATAGCTTCAGCCACAACGAAACTCTCGAGTAAAAAAAATGCAAATGAAATTCTAAACATCGTCAATGATTCGTGGGTACCACCAGCTAATTTTTCGTTTCCGAAATCAACCACAAAAAATTTATCGTATCAAAGAAAATGGCTTGAGGAATTTTATTGGTTGGCATATTCTGCCAAAGAAAACGGTGCATACTGTAAGTATTGCATAGCTTTTGGCATAAAAACTGGTGGAATAGGCAATGTAAGTCTAGGGAAACTCATCAAAAAGCCGTTTAATACTTGGAAACACGCAAAAGAAACTTTTCGAAACCACAAAAACCTTGATTACCATAAAAAATCCGTTGTCGGTATTGAAAATTTACATGATATTCAGCTCGGTAAAACTAAATCTATCGATGAACGACTTGACAAGCAACTTGAAAAAACGAAAGAAGAAAATCATGAGAGACTGAAACCCATAGTTAGCGCTGTAATTTTGTGTAGACGTCAAGGAATTGCACTTCGTGGCCATAGAGACGACGGATGTTTGTACGGCGACGAATCTGACACGAATAACAAAACTACAGGACAATATTTGAACGAAGGGAATTTTCGTGCACTATTACGATATCGAGCTGAAAGTGACGAATTACTCAAGAAGAAACTTGCCATGAAGTACTCAGAAGAAAAATCGTTGATAAGATAAATCAATCAAAAGGATTTTCAGTTTTGGCTGATGAATCGACTGATTGTTTTACAGATTGTTCTAAAGTTTGTTCTACTGTATTTTCCTCAAGGTTCGACTTCTCTGTGTTTTCAATATAAAACAATAAGTAAGAAATCCAGAATTTGTAGTTTATTTTTACTTTCATTCATATTCTAAATTATATTGTGAATTTTGAAACTAAAAATGATATTTCGTAGAGGTAAAGAACGTAAAAAGCCAACTACGTAGAGTGATACATTTCCTTAATCAAGCTCTGCATGTTGAGTTATAATAAAAATATGCACGAGTTAAAAAGATTTGGAGTGAAAACACTTGTATACACAGAATGATTGTTTACAGTAAAATATCTTGTACAAAAAACGTTAACTTTTTACTTACAGTGGGTGCTCAAATTATTAGAATCATACTGTAGAGGAACAAATTGCCGAGTTTAATGACGTGTAGTTTGCAAAAATGTTAGGAAATGCTACTTTTTTGTATAATGTGAAACATTGTAGCAATCATTGCTTTGTCGAAATTAACGTTCGATATATTTGGCTTTTTGTGAGCAGCTTTTTGGAAGAGCAAAAAATTCAAGTTCTTAATTGGCCAGGAAACTCACCAGAACTCAATCCAATTGAGAACCTTTAAGAGTCAACAAAGACAGAAATATCGAAAGATAATATTACAAATAAAGAACAACTGAGCGAAAGACTGCAAAATATTTGGAAAAATGACGACCAAATAAAAACAAACTGCTTAAAATGCGTTGAAAGCATACCCAAAAGGATTCGGGTTTTAATTGCTGCACGAGGTACTCACGCAAAATATTGATTTTTTGATTTTTTTTTGATATTTTTTTAATAAAAGACTGGTTTGAATATTGTTTTTGTCGTATTATAGAAATTTAATAAACAACATATTAAAAATAGACTATTCTTTGATTATTATCAGTTAAATGGCTGAAACTTGAATTTTTCATAGTGATTCTATTAATTTGAGCACCAACTGTACACTGACTGTTATTGGATACAAATTTTTAACTTTACCTGTTTTTCCTTCTTTTTTATTTTTGGTTCTGATTCTGGATCAAGGCGCTCGAAATAAGAAAATAATGTTCTCTTCATGTTAGGAGGCGTATTAACAATCACATTAACTACTTGTCAACAAATGCTCGACACAATGTATTCTGCTCGTTGAAAGAAACAAAAGAATAGAAGCATGTTCATGAATGTTTACAGATAGCCTAGTTATTCACCAAAAAAACTTAGGGAAAAATCACTCGGCGCCGTCATCGCGATTTCGTTGGCGCGCTATTTAAAATTTCGAGTTAACAGTACACAGGGTGTCGCCGTTACGATAAGGAAAAGCTGCAACGGCTCTTTCATGGTAACTTTCTTGCCGTTATATAGCAACACATGTTGTTAGAGAAAAGCGCAATTAAATATATAATATTATATATAAACACGACCGTTTCGTTTGAAGAACTTTATTGGAGTGAATTGAGTCACAGTAAGCATTAATACAAGAAGAAGAAGTAAAGAAGTTACAAACAGGGTTGATATTTTTTTCGTACTTAAACTACACATGGTTGAATTGCAAGTTGGCTCCAACACATGTTATAATATATTGTATCTTAAATAGGCGTAATTATTTATGAAGGTGTCCCACGATGTATAAAAACCGCCAATTATTCTTGTAATTTTGAATCAAAGTCCTTTACTATTTTTAGAATTTTTTTACAATATATCTAGAGCTATTAGTTTTTTCATCGGCTAGTCACGACATGCAGCGCGAATAATGCCATATTTTATTCACGAAACTGATTTTTAATAA